>WBNO01001377.1:185-13210 GCA_013400575.1 Peucedramus taeniatus
AAAAAAAAAAAAAAAGCCTGCAGTGGAACATTTCCTCACCCTCAAAATTCATCACTTTCTGTTCTAAACTGAATTATTAGTAATACTTGCAGAAGAGACTTCTAAGTTACAGCTTTCCTGCCTTCATTTTGATGAATTTGTTGGCATGAACAGTCTAACATAAAAATAAGGCTTGTGGACTAAAATCGGAAAACATTTGCACCACCAGCATATTTAGGTATCAGCTCATGCACAGTTGCCATCCCATTCCTGTTTCCAACCATGAGCAAACCTTGCAACAATGCTTTCACCAATTGGATTATATTTCTTATTTGAAATATAACTTATGATTAGGCTCTGTTGATGGGTCCAGACAGTTCACCATTATCAGGTTCCTACCTGGCTGTGACTTTTTCACCAGGAGAGTGTTGTGCTTCTGCTAACAAAGTCTTCTGGAGAGCAGTGCTTAGACACAGTCATTTTTCCAACTGTTCTGCTTTCAGATCACAGCAGAATTAAAATCTCAGCACACAGACTACAAGCAGAGCAAACACATACCAGTTACCACCTGCCCATCTGGAGATAGCATTTTATTTTTCTACAGTGACAGGAGATGCTTTATGCAGTATTCATGTTTGGGGCTTTTCCCCCCACATTTGGCAAAGCATTAAAACTGAGAATCGGTAAAATAATATTTTAAGTATAATAGGAAAATAGTAGGAAAATAGGAACATAGTCAAATAATATTGTAACTTCAATAAGGACATCTTGTACAAGCATAATAAAAAGTAAGACTCATGAGGCCAATAAATCTGATAAGACAGAGAACCCTTGTAAAAATGTAGTTGCTTAGACTAGCAAATTTGATATGGACTTAGTTTTTATAACATTGCTAAATTTTATACAAATAAATTAAGTTCTGGCAATACTTTTTCCTAGCCAAGGGTGACTTTCCACCTCCAGCCCATGGTTTTCATAATTTTCACTTATCATCTGATTGAATAAACAGTTTAAGGTATATATCAGTGGTAGTAAGTTTTGGTATGAAGCTATAATTTACCACTAAAATGAGTTTGAATGTAACTTTTTCCCTATTGATCTCTGCTCCAATTTGATAGCTCTTTTCAGCAGACGGCATTTTTAGAAAACAACCAGATTCCAACTCTTTCTACCAGAAGAAGGTCTAGATTCAAGAAAAAAAAAAAAGTTTGGCTAAATGCCAGTTAGTACCAACTCCAGATCTGGTAATTTAAGCTGAACCCAGTTGACTTGGATGAAACAGCAAATTTATTTACAGGCAAGAAAGAATTCTCACAAATCCCTTCTCCCCAGCTAGCTGTTAGCTACTAAAATAGGGTTAGTGGTTTGGTGAATGGTTCTCCAGAGGAGGGAAAGGGAAGTAAAATGAGAAAGAATTATACAAAATTTTTAGCAAAAGACTTAGGAAAAAAAAAAAACCAAAAAAACTGGCATTTAACATACAAAGGAATAATAGCTGGAGCAAAGTATGCTAGAGTTGATTTGTAAATTACATCAGACAATAGAAATGTGAACTTAGATTTAATAACAGTGTCTACACACTGAAAAAACATGTGTGCTGATTGACACCAGGAAACTGAAGGACTTAACAGTGTAATAAAGAGTACATAAAATATGGATAAGGATGTATGTTTTGCAGTAACAACTCCACTGCAAGTAAGATGCTTCAATATGTGCCAGAAACCTTGGAAATCAACAAAGTGTCCTCTGCATAAAAATTACCTATTCATTTTTTAATAAATGTTTTGTCCTTATTTTGCTAAAGAAATTAATTAAGCATTTAATCAAGTATGTGAAGTGTTAAAATGCAATATTAAGAAAACTCTTTTATTGGCAATTTGAGCAGCATGTATTACTGGTTTTCTCTTTGTGAGCTAAACACTACTTTACTTACAAGGTGAAGGAGCGGTACTTGTGGACCCATCAGTTGAATAGCCCTGTGATCATAAGATCAGAGATTTTCCAGTTATTTGAGTCACATTAGTAACAGCTCAGCTAATTAGCAATTTTAAAAGGATCAACTCACTAACAAATTAAAAGAAGTATCTGTATACAAAGAGAGATTGTTCGATTTGGCTCCAGTCTTGATAGTAATAAATAAAAGCATCTATTGTGTGAAAGCGGGGAAATGTCTCATCTGTAGCGATAGGGATTCATTTTGGATGACACAGCCACAGTTTCTATTTTCTCAGTGTTTTGTGGGGTATGTTTTGGTTTCTGCTTATTGAGAGTGAAATTTAAGGTCAGAGGCTAAATGATGTCAAAATGCCTTCCAATCATTTGATGTGACAAGGCAGCTGAGCTGTTCAGGATGTGTCCTGAACACCACAAATATGTGGCAATGTTTAAGGGAACACTGTTGGTGGACTTACTGTTTCTGCTTGCAGATAATTTTTCAAAAGTAAAATTAACAAGGACATCTTTGAAAATATTGCCATACCCCTCTAAAAGTGGAAATGCTTTTATTCTAAAACAAAGAGAGTGCAATAGAAAAAGTGATTCTAGAGGCATTGGCTGAATGCCCCGTTGCCCCAAGCACTGTGGTGTCTTTTATGGATGCTATGAAACATTTAGTTTGCCTTGGATTAGGACACTGGCAGTACAGAGCATGTGATCCCAGCCTCAGCAAAGCATTCTTTCTCTTTGGGATACAGCTATGGAGTGATTTTTCCTAGGAGATTAGATGAATTTACCCTGGGCATCTGCAATACTTTTTTCTTTCACATAATAGAAAGCTTTTAATCAGAAATGCAACACAAGCTAGTTACAGGAGCCCTCTTGGTTTTCTCAAAGCAAAAGCAAAGACATCAAACAAAATAAAAAACTCCAATGACCTTAAACTAGTACCCTAAATATGCAGCAGAGGCCTCTTATTACTGGGAGAAAACAAGGAACCACGTGTTCCAAAAAGAGGTTGTTACTACAAGTTTAAAAAGTATTCTAAAGCAAGCTACTTGCTTAACATAACATTATCCTTGTATCACAACTGAAAAAAAAATTGTTAAAATTACTTAGAATTGCTAGTCTGAACATATCAGGAGTACTATGAACACAGTGCTCTGACTTCCAGGGGGCTGGTATTAGGCACTATGGAAAGATTAGATGGCCAAAGCCACAGGGCTTTAGTCTGTGACTATGAAGTCAATAGATTTTGTAAGTGAATGCCAGGACAGGATGCCTAGACTACAACTCAGCAATTTCTGAGAGGAAGATTATGAAAATACATTGCTTTTAATGTATTAAAAGTTCTGTCATCATCTGTCATCTCCTGAGATGAAGCCTTTCTGTAATTTCATACTGAGCACAGTAGCCCACTGCTGCCACAAGTAACATCACACCAAAAAAGGTAAAATTTTGGCTGGTGGATCTCCAAGGATTGATTTTAAACTGCCCAGAAAGAGTCTAAGGACAAATTAAAAGAGTCCTGTGGGTTTTGACTGTAGTTGAAATGATATACAGTTATACATATCCTGCTAAGATAATTTCTTATAGTGATGGATTTTTGTTGTTCTCAGCTGAAGCATTTCTAAACAATATGTTAGATAAATCACAACAAATAAAAGCAAATAAAGGAAAGGTATTAGCACAAATAAAAGTCCTGTAGGAAAAGTAAGAGTTTAATACAAGCAACCTGAACACTGATGTTCATATGCTGGTGGTCTGAGGCGTGAAGTGTTGGATAAAGGATTCGGAGAAACTGAAATGGGTTTAAAGCAAGAGAAGAAGGAAAGTATATCTGATGTTTAAAACAGAAACAGTGTCATAAGTATCTTCAAGTATTTAACCCAAAGTCATGAATAGCTGAGGTTGAGCGGATTTTTCTAATAAAGAACATAACTGAAGAGTGAAAAAAAAATAGTGCATATCAGAAAAAGCAAAATCATATAATAATCATATAATAACCATGCAATCAAGAAACTAAAGAAAACCAGAAAAAATCTGATTTTCATACTAAAAATTATCAAGCGAAATAATTTTAATTGTAACTAGTGACCCATACCCAGGGGAAAAAAAAATCACAAAGACTAAATTCAAAACATATAAAGCATCATTCTTCTATTTCCTTTGTCCCTAATTTATTTTACACTAGCTCTTCAATGTAGAATTTACTAGCATGAGCACATCAAGGACCCAAAATGGCAAGTGCAAATAAACAGACTCTACACTGTTTACGTTACAATTCGCTAAAAATCCTTTGCTTATGCCTTTGCATAATGCTCAATTATGCAAAGAATACTTATGCCTTTGCTCAATGCCTTTGCACCCCAGAAGAACTGCATAGGAAAGATGATGCTTTTCCCTAAACCATCTGATACAGCTGTGGCAAGCAGACCTGACTGGCTCCAGCTGCTGCAGGCTGCACACCTAACTGGGCTCTGCAGGCAGCAGCTAGAAATCATTCCTGATTCCCGTTCCAGGTGGGTTACTAGAGTCTCATACCTTCCTTATCCTGCCAGATCCGTGTAAAATGAGCAAGCCTAAACTCTGTCTTAGAGTCCCTGGAGTTTCAGAAAATTTAAAGCAATATCTTCACTTTCATCTGAATACGTGACACCAAAATTGAAATGCATAATACACATAGTTCTCCAAAGATGAGGTCCCCAATACTGATCACTCGGCAGTACAAGTGCATCAGGGCTAAGTATTCAGATCCCACATTCCCAAGTAGTTCGGCTGAATGTGTACTGAAACCATAAATGCTTGCAATTGTTTTCTGTAATATGCAAGGGCCAGTTGGCTGGCATGTAGAACAGTTAAGCCTTTATTGTTGCTAGACTTAACATTTTCAGCAAGGTTGAATAAAGCTATTATCAGTGAGACTTCCATCTGTTGTTTCAGGAATATAGCATGGGGCTTTTTAAGCAAATGCAGAGACCTATGCGCATTACTGAGGCTGAGCCCAAAACAAAGGTACCAGAAACACTAAGCCACTTAAGAACAAGCAAAATTAAGGGTCTTGTCTGCTTCTGAACCAATTGTTCACAGCAACTTGTCTCCATAGATTTTCATGCAATCCCAGCTAGGAGGTAGATGACTTTATTTCCATCAGGCATTCATCAAAAAAAAAAAACAAAAAAAACCAACTCCTTGAAGATGCAAATCAGTGCATCTGGTCACCAGAAAAGTTAATTTGACTACTGAGATAAATACTTCAGGGGGGGATAATAGTATCTGCTTTTACCTGGTACTGAACACTGCTTATTTATTTAAAATATAAATAGAAATATGCCTTTATATTGTAGTATTCTCAATTATTGCAATCCAGACTACAGTATAAGAGCACTGTATGCTGTAGAAATAGAGCAAAAAACTATTATTTTTCCCTCAGATTCTATAGAATTCAGTACTGGAGTGACAAAAAATGACAGAGTAATGAAGATCATCCTGTAAGAACTAGAAATATAGAAATATTTGTTATTAGCCCTTAGATTTTATTTCCCTACTTTTCTCCTCAAAGTAATTGCTATTGTTTCCCTTCAGACATAGCTAAGGTAAAGCAAGTCTTACTGTTGAGTTCAGGTAATGCATCACAGCTCATTTGGATGGTTTGGATTTTCTTATCTAATTTCATCATCACTGTCTTACTCATGCAGATTTAATCAAAAAGTCAGCCTGTTCAGGGTGGTTACTTATACCTCTTTCACTTCTTCCACAGTTAAAGACTCCCTAACTTCATAAAAAGTACACACGTTTCAGCTGTGAAATGTGTAGGAGGTGGCCAAATGTTTAACTTTGTTTTATGGCTTGCTGGAAAAAAAAAAGATTTGCAGTGGTGAAGCTGCTAATCTTGTCAGACAGAAATGCTCTTCGAGGAATTAATGTCCTTATATAATACTGATCTAAAAGTATCTAAAGAGCAGTTTCTTTAAAGCTTTCTTTTTGGAATTCATCACAGCTATTACAGGTGGTCTGTGACATGATCAGGCATTTCTTTCAGAAACAGGTGAGCTTAGCAAATATTTCCTGCTATTACATTATATCGAGGAGTTTGGCTCAATGGTCCTGATGGGTTCCTTCCAACTCAGTATATCCTATCTTTTTGTCTTCATCATATGGGTTCTCTAGTATAAAAGCATTTGCCGCTCCTCACCTTTGATATTAAATGCCCTTTGGTATAAAAAAAACATAAGAATATTGGGTCATGTAATTTGCTTGGTTTTTAACCACTGTTTTTAAACATGAAGACTTTAAAATATAATTTTAAGATAAAATGTTAAAAAATTAAATTAAAATATTTCAAAAACTTATCTATATCACACCACATCAGATGTACTCATTACTTAAACACACACACTCCCACACACACACACATATATATATATATATATATATATATATGAATTCTCTTTTAGAAATTGTGATCACATTCAAACTGCTGCTGAATTTGCAGCAATGAGAGAGTAATAATCACACATTCAGGGAAATTATCCTCTAGCCCATGTACAAGGAAATCAGAGGGAGAGAGACAAAAAAGAGATTGTGGAATAATCCATTTACTCTCAGACAGGAAAACATATAGTAAGTTCCTATTTATTTATGTGCCTCAAATTGGTCCTTAAAAATGCCCATCTAGTACAATACTTACTTTCTTTAGAAAAACAAACAATCTCTGAGTACAGTTATTAGTGGCAAATGTTTCCAAAAATTTTGCCAAGTCACCACCCAAGACAAATGCCATTCTATCCTCAAGATCATGTAAAACCAAAAGCAAGCTGTGCACCATTCTTGTGCTCTGCAAAAACAAGACAATGCAAAACAAAAGACTGGGTTACAAAAGAATGAAAAAATTACGGTTAGGCAGGCTTACAAGAGGCTTGAGAATATACGTGGTACAGAACAGAAAATCCTGTTGTTTCTAGAGCTTTCTGCAATACTTGTCAATGGGCTGGTTTGCTTTTTGGGCTGGATTTTGTTATTCTTTTAGGACACCTATGTGTAGTTAAAGCACACAGAGGGGCACATGCATGGTAACACCCTTTTGGTTCCCTCTACTGTAACCTACAGTCTCTGCTTTCCACCTACTTACCTCATTACAGGCTGGTCATACCCTATTTCACTCCTTAAGTTCCAAGGTCTGTGCAGTCTTATGCCTTTCAAAGACAGGAAGCAGTTAATAGATGCGACAATTAAAACAGCGTGACTTAAAATAATGAGGCACGTTCATATGAACTGCAAAGTGTGGTTGAAGTGTTGTTGCTACAGAGATACAGCTATAACCAAGCTGTCAGTGGGTACTGGGCTCCTAGAATACAGAAATCCAGCATTTAAAGACAGAAATGTTTTTGTATGGCTGTTCTTTTGTTTTCTTTGGTGCCTAATGGAAGGAAAGGCAGAAAGTTTGAAATAAGCATATGGTGGGTCGTGGTTACTGAGAGAAGTGACTTCCCTTAATTTTCAGCAAATGTGTCTCCAGTTCTGTGACAAAGCTGCAAATCACTGGCAATAGAGGGAAAAATATCCAACATTTGTCACTTTTAATTATAGTAGGTCAACTTTAGGAAATGAGTGTATTAGCAAAAACAGAGACTAGCATTTTGATCATCTTGCATAAACATACAGACGGTCTTAACTACATTAAAAGTGACTGCTACATAAGGTTTAGTGAAATTCCAAGTCAGCAGTAACTGTAATTTTCACCAAAATATTTTCATCATCTCCTATTCTGTGGGTTTCTTTTCATTTTCACTTACTGAATTTGGTTTACTGCACAAGTTGAAAGGCCTAATCAGAAACAAGGCTCCAGGACAGCAGTGCCCACCCAAACACACATCGCTCTCCTAAGAACACAATCATAAATAAAATATTACAAATAGACCTTGCAGATAATAGGAAAAGCAGGAAAGAAAAAAACAGCTGTTACTCTAAGACCCAGTAAGTAATTGCATTTTCCAGTTCAGTAAATAAAAGCCTTTATTTTCCTTTTTAATTAAATATCTTTAAGAGCTATTTTTGAATGCTCCATCTCTCACTACTTGATATCCCCTCTCTGATAATCTCCTTCACTCCCCACTTGGGCAATGCAATCCAAGTGTGATTTAAAGAAACATGTGAAGCAGAAAAAGCAATAGGATATTTATGACAGCAAGATTTTGAATAGATTAAAGGAGGGAGAAATGCAGAAGCCACAACAAAAACCCTTCAGTAGGCTGGAGTGCAATAAATTAAGCCTACAGTCACTGAAAAATTTCAGCTCTTTCAACCCCTGAGGTTTTGTCCGTGTTTTGAAGACTATTATCATTCTTCATAATATTCTTCAAATCCCTTGGGCCTTTGTGTATGCCAGCCTTGACCAGTTTGCTTGGCACACAATCTTCTCCTCACGCTTTTCAAACATCCATGCAAGTACACAAAGCTTCCCCATGGATTTGGCACTATCCCTAAGAGATGCAACCCAACTTTCATAACAGGCAGCTTGGGCAATGGCTGGGAATAATCTGTGTTTCAAAACAGAAGAACTGAGAAACATGAAATTAACATGAATCCGAATGTGAATGCAGCTTTGACACTTTTAGAACTATGGTACTCTTTTTCCAACATCTATGACATCCCAGTCCCCTACAAAGTGTGCCCCACTGGCTGAGAAGGCAGCACAATGCATCCACTGGATACTGTCAGGAAAAAGCTGTGCATTCTCATGCTTACAAAAAAAAAATGCTGTTAGTAACACAGTGCTACATTTAAAAGAAAACAAAGCAACACAATAGAGATAGGCCCAGTTCTTAAAGAAAATATAAATCAGACTCACAAAAATATGGATTTAAAATTAATTTATAGTTAAGGAGTTACTTTTGATGAGGTTTTTGCATAATCAGAAATATGACTGAAACACATTTTTCAGGTTTTTGGAGGACAGAGGATTAGATGTAGCCTATATAATAATTTATCTCTGGGAGCTGTACTTTGGCAAAACAACAGGCACAAAGAAATATCAGGCAGAAATTGGGAGCAGAAAATTCTATTCTTCCAAAAAAGTACTTTTTATAAGTATGAAAAGTCTAAGGTAACAGGAAGTCTTTCCTAATTAAAAATTGAAAATTGCTTCCCTAGAAATGAATGTGCTTCTTAATAGTTACATGTGATATAAAGTAGAATTATGAGTTGCTAGCATCAATATCATCAGTGATCTTAGACAAGATTATTTACAGAATAAAACATTAGGGCATTGCTCAGGAACTGGCTTGGCATCGGAGAGAAGATGGTGAACTTTTGTATATTCTTTTATAGTTATTATTATTTTCCTTTCCTTTTCTGTTCTATGAAAGTTTGCTTATCTCAATCTGTGAGTTTTACCTTTTTGCTGATTCTCTGCCCCATTCCACTGGGGCCAGTGAGCAAGTGGTTATGTGGTGTTCTAGCTTCCAGATCCAGTTCAACCAATGGCAGAATTCTTTGTCTCTTCTTTAATCACAGAATACTACATAGACACCTTTTGGGATGTTAAGGCAAGTTGCACCCTGAAGTGAAAAAGGCCCATAAAACTGTCCTGTCAAAATATCTATACAATAATTAGAATAAGATAATAACTTCTAGTAAAATAATTCTTTGACACAGAAATTGTTGAATCTTTACTCTCAAGCAAGTATTATTTCATTAGCACTTATAACATCTGGAAAGGACCACTGAAAATAATTTTATTCACAGGTGATGAAAATATCCCAGGAACCTTGCAGACCTGCTCCTTCAAGATTGTTTTATAAGCGTTTTTTCTTGGTCCCTCTTGACAAGTATCTCGACTTTCTGGCAGGATCTGCTACAACTGCAGCAGAACTTCTTCACTGAGATACTCCCATTTTTACAATTTTTTTTTTTAACTTGGCCAGGCAGAAAGTTGTTTTGCAGCTAGGCTGTCTAATTGCCATCTTGCTTAACAGTATTGAGAGCAAATAAATTCAAACCTTCCTAATCTCTCCTGGCCTTTTTTCAGCACCTCGTGCTTTGGGCTGAGTGCCACAGGCTTGTGGCAAACTTTCTATTTGCTCATCTCAGGAAATGTTTCACTACACTGTCACTTGCTGGGCCTTGCAGTTCACACATCTTTTGGAGTCGTTTTATGTCACAGGGAGCAAGTTTGCTCTTGATGAGACATCTGTCCTGGGTAAGCTCCAGAACTGAGATACTACATTATTCATTCAGACAGAGTTGATAATAATCCTGTAGTGACATTTGAAGCCTTGCAGGTTTATTTTCTATTTATTTTGTACTTTAATCTCATATTGCAGTGGGTGGGGGCCTGGGAATCTCACCAGAATGTTGCAGTCACTTTCCTTGTTTCCCGTGCTGTATTACAACGTGCAGGTTGCATTCAGCACACATTGGAGTCATTCTTCAGCTGCTCACTGACCATGTCACTTCTACAGAAGAGGATGAAGTCCTTTTTTCCCATTCTGTGTATCATGATTTGAGGCAACAGTCTCCTCTTCTGATGCTCCCACCATGGGCAGGATTTTTAAGAATTCTGCAGCGTTAAGTACAAAAGTATTTAGTTACCAGTCAGTTGATCAGAAGATACAAATTTTGTTAAAAATACCCTTGTGCTTCATAAAAAGCTGTTTAATGCATTTTCCAACATCAATAGTTGAGATAATGACTTCCTGAATACTTAGGGGAAAATATTTTCAAATTAAATTGATATTGAAAAAAGATTATTCTTGAACAAATGTACAATTTTACTACTTAAATTAGTATAGTGAGTGTTAGTAAAAGAAAGGAGATTTAAATTAGCTAATTGGCTAGCATAATTTAAAGATTTGGAATAAAGCTAACAGCCAACAACTGCCCAAATCTCTTTACAAAAATGAACTCAACACGAAAAATACATCTCTTTAAAATGTGAGGAAATGTTTGCTGTGGCTTGATGTGTTTTAGTCTCTAACTTTTTGTTCCAATCTTAGTGAAAAAAAAAACAAAGGCAAAGGTATATCTAAAGAAAATACATTTTATTCTGAGACATGGAATTGAAATAAATCCCAACCACAAAACTAAGTCATTTGAAAAATCCAGGTTAACATGTAGAATTTAAAGGGAACAGAAAAGTTTACTTCTGGGAGAAACATATAATTCCCTGAAAATCAGGACACCCATGCAAAACATAATTTCCAGGGAGGCCTCACTAGTACTTTTTCCAAACTACCTCTTTATATCACAAACATAAGGTCCAATATAATATTTTAATTTTTAAATGTGAAAGCATGCTGGGGGAAGACATGTCCCAATCTTAATCAAGGACACAGGTGTGTTTGCTTTCCTTCTCAAGTGTATATACATGAAGATAAGAACACAAACTAATAATAGTACCAGTATTATTAGCTGAGGTTCTGTGTTATATTCTAGATGGCTAGATTTGTTTATGGGAGGAATAAGGTCAGTACTTAAAGCCAAATACATCCTTAATACATTGATTTTGAAGTCAATGTCATCTGATGCTGCCACCAAGTAACTGGTGAAACCCCAAAAACTTTTGCTTGGTTATAGCTAGTTTCATTGAAATGTGAGGTCCTGAAGACATGGAGTTTTGTATCTGGGAGGAGGTTGTCCTGACAATGAGCAAACTATTATGTGAAAAAATTAATTTTTTTTTCAATTTCTGCTGTAGTTTTCTGTAACTCATTGAAAAGCAGAACACAGCATTAATAAATCAGTATGACTATTCAAATAGTATGAGTTATCTGGTCAACAAAAAAATCATTCACATAGTTTACTGGACTAAAGGCAGTATTTTTGAGGATAGAGCAAGCTAAATGCAGCTTCATGCTGTTAATTCTGGTCTAAAGACATATTAGACCTGGTGCTGCACTTGAAGAACAAGGTGTTTAACTAATATGTTTCATCCTTTCAAAATATAGATTTTATATCAATATTCTGTATTTCCTCAGTGGTACAGCTCATCTCCTGTGTTCTTAAGCTTTTATAGAGCACATACCTAATAAAGGTCCTTTGTACTGGAACCAGACCAGATCTATTAAACAGTAAACATTCTCTGACTACAGACATGACAGTGTTGAATGAACAACCTTGAGGTGAACTGGGACTGTCAGCTGCCAACAGCTACTTCAGACACAGCAACTCCACAGCTTTGTAAGATCTTGGTATTGTGGATTTATAGAACAGATTCACATTGAAGACATTTCTAACTGTCAGGTTTAACTCTGTTCAAAAGGCTGTAATTGTTTAATAAACAGTCACATATTTATTGGCATTCACTCTTATTGTTTGGCAGACTTTGAGAGAGAAAAGCACTGCAAGACATGGGTGTCTCAGACAGCAGACTACTATGAGCAGAGGTTTAGAAAGCTGGGACTGTTTAGCCTGTGGAAGAGAAGGGTTGGAGGGATTCTTAATCCATAAACGGGAGAGGATGAAGAAGACTTAATCAGAAAATGGGAGGGAACTCAGTGGTTCCCTGGGTCCTGATGAAAGTGAATGGGCACAAACTGAAAGACAAGAAAATCCACACAAACGTAAGGAAACACGTTTTCATTGTCAGCGTGGTCAAACACCTGAGCAGGTTGCTCAGGGAGGTCATGAATTCTCCATGCTTGGAGATACTCAAAACTCACCTGGCCTTGGTTTTGGGCAGCTGGCTCAGGGTGGCCCTGCCTGGTCAAGTGGTTGGACTGGATGACCTCCAGAGGTCCTGCCAACCACAGTCACTGTCACGGGTGTGAGTAGGGAAGGAATGCTTTCTCCCCAGATAAGCACTCTAGCAAAATATTTATGATAAGACACAATCCAAAGCAACCGACTGATCATATATGAAGCATTATCCCCGAATAGGTGGCTGTTAGTCAAAAGGTGCATCGAAAATTTTTTAATTGATTTCTGTCAGTTTCTTCATGCGCGTCTCACGAGAAACCCGATGGGGCACAGCAGGCGGCTGCGGGTCGGGAGCCTCCCGCGCCGGCCCCGCAGCCCGGAGCGAGTGCCCTGAGGAACGGCAGCCCCCTCACGGGGCCGCGGAGCTGCCTCGCGCCGCCTTCCACCGGCCCTGCGCCCGTGCCAGACCGAGC
>WBNO01001377.1:13630-41098 GCA_013400575.1 Peucedramus taeniatus
GACCTTGGGCAGCGCCGAGGCGCAGCCGGGCCGGGGGCAGCCCGCGCCCGCTGATGCTCGGTGTCGCTCCGGGGTTCGCAGCGCTGCACCGCCCGGGATGCCGGCCCCGAGGGGCACCGCTCCGCCCGCTTACCTGAACGAAATCCAGCAGTCTGGCAGTGGTAAATTCTCTTCTCGAAGTGTCAGGTTGAAACCAAATTCATGTTCCTTTTATATAACGAGTTTTCTGTTAACCGCCCACCACAGTCCGTTTCTTTTTTTTTTTTTTTTTTTNNNTTTTTTCCTGAAAGTACGCAGTGTATTCTAGCATCTTTCAAAACGGCTACCTGGAGAAGGTACCATTTATTTTAATAACCCGGCGGAAATTATGAGTTGTTATCAAATTATTATTATTAGCTTTTTCAAATGGGAGAAAAACTGTTATGTGTATGTTCCGTTTTTTCTTTAAATGGGTTTTAAAAAAAAATAGCAAAACCATGAGGGCACATGTTTGCACATGTTAAGAATCTGGGCGATTGACAGAATTAATTCCGCAGGATACTTGAGTGACCAGTATAGGATAAATTAGTCACTAGTGCTGGAACTGACTCATCGTGTCTCCACTTGCATGTCTGCAGGACTAAAGCCATAGGTAATTGTGCCAAGTCCCCACCACTGCAAAGCTGTCTACTGTGAATTCTCTCAAGATAAAAAACTGCTGGTACTTGGTGGCTTTCAGTGTTGCTCAGAGGTTAGGAAGGTAGTGGCCCCTAACTTCAGATCTTGCTGGGTTCTGGTATGATATTCTTGCAAAGGAAGAACATGCTGCTGACAATATTCCTTCATATGCACTTCATTTTGTGTGCAGGTGTTCCTGTGCAAAGAATGAGAAACTGCACATTATGTGCAGATGTTCCTGTGCAAAATCACCAGTTTGGTAATTTGTGATACACTAAGCTACACAGAAGCAACGTTTTTATTGTTAAAATATTCTTCTGTAGCCCACAGCATTGTGCATATATCTCTTAAAAGAGGTTTTGAAATGTTTCTTTCGGTTTTATGTTCCCTCAAGCACAGGAAGTATAATAAAACCACACGAAAGCGTACATGCTTCCCTTAAGCCTGTCTTCTGCAAAACATAAAGTAGTATTGCCTTAGTCAACTTTGAATAGAGGCTGGAAAATAAAAGTCTACCTGCTCCTTTCTAAAAGCAGAGGTGAAAAAATCAGTATGATAATTAGATATCCCCTCTCTGACTCCTTGTCTTCATCTAACTCATGCTGTTTGGATGTTAGGTGCCTGCAAGAGCTAATGTGCAGCTGTAATCAAATAGTAAGCAAGTAATTTGTTTTTTTCCCCAGTTGTACTGCAGGGAATAGTGATATCAAGTACTTTCCAAAATAAATGCAACCTCAGAATAGCTCCCCACCCGTTTTAACAATGCCATCAGAGAGATGTGTTACAGAGTGTGCTACCTACTGTTGTTGTTAATGCACGGCTCTGTCTCCAGTTTGCTTCAGACTTCCCCATTGAGGAAAGACTTTTGAAACAGAGTCTTGAGTGCTGTGGCAGTTGAGGCAGTATGTGGTTTATGTGGCTTCTTGAAAGCCCTGGGACTGGATCAGTGTCTTATAGTTTTGATCCTGTGTAGAAAATAATTGCTGAAATGCTAGAATAGCTTTAAGATATGCAAAGTCTTAGGAAATAGATAAGATACTTTTCTTTATTATTGATAATTAACCATGTTTATAAAGAAAAAATTTTTTAGAAAATTTTCTAGAAAAATATCCCCTTGTTGATATGGGTATTTTTGATTAAAAATTTGTTGTCCTTACTTTGCAAAAGACTTGACAAAATAACTGCAGTAACAGACTATTTTTAATTTGGCTCTTTCTAGCTGGACTGATAGTTTGTGTGCTTCGTCAATGACCTGGAAAGGTTTCAGAAAGGACTCCTAAATAATTAAACAGAAAACATTGTAAGACAAGTCTTTGTATTCTAGAAGCGTATCTAGATGGTTAAGAGTTACGAAGAAATTTAGGTGTATTTTACAGAGAAACAGCTGAGAAATCTAAGAAAATGGCTAGTGGTGAAAGCAGTCTGCTGTGCAGGAGCTGACCTGACTACATGGCAATTCCTTCTGTAAGAACTTTTAATAGTGGTAGGATGGGTTATGTCTAGGGCTTAAAGGGATCACTTCACGAGGATCCATTCTCACACCACTGCCAACTTTAACCAGCCTCATTTCTCTCTGAATGGAAATTTGTTGAGGTGAATTCCTGTGTGCTGCTCAGCCAGCAGGAAGGGATACGAATGTTGGTTGCTGTTGTACCTTAGCTGCTCCTTCAGGCTTTGTCTGGCCTTAATGTTGTTAATTGGCTAGGCAGTGTCTATCTCCTCATTTGATAAGGATAATGAGGAATGAGTTCTACTGTGTTGGGATCAAAATAATGCTTGTGGTTATACTTCGGCTTTGTATAAACTGAGATTAGAAATCTGCACTTCTGCAGAGCCATCTGTGCCTTTTTGTTATCCTTCTGTAGACTTGCTAGGAGAAAGTGGACTTTTAAAAAATCTTCTGTTAGAAAAGCTGTGCTGAAGAGTAAAATTGTGTGGATTGGATAAAACATATCTGTTTTGGTCTCGATTTTGCCAGTTTCGTAGCTTTTAAAGGAAAACATCAAAAGCAACTGTTTTTGAAGAGGCTGTTCTGACAACAGTTCACTGTTTCATTTTAGTTTTCTCCCATCTGTCCTTCTTAATTAGAACTTACAGCGGCACTGAAACCGAAGGACAGCTTTTGAATTCCTTTGTTCAGTACTTTGGTGACAGCCTTGGGAGGAAGATTAAAAGAATGCCTTTAATTGAAGAAACTGTTCTGCCTGGGGACTCCCTTCTTACTCTGCCTGTAGTAATAATAGGTGAGTTTTTTCACTTTTTTAAAGATTCACTGTCACTGCCATTGCCTTTATAGACCTGCTGCATGATATAATTTATCAATAAATAACTAATGCTTAAAACCCTTACAGTGGAGATTTTTATTAGAGTAATACAGTTGTTATAATTAACAACAGTAGCATTATATTATGTTAGGGGACTTGCTGAAGTATATTTGAATTTAAATTGTGCTTTGAAAAAATTAGCTGTGTTATTTAGCAGCAGATATGGGATTGTTAACAGAAAAACTGTATTGATTCTAGTGTTGTTAACACAGGGTTTGATTAATGTGATATGTTTGTTTCTGTATTCATGGAGATTGTCAATGGTACACCAGTAGAAATGTGTGGGGTCATGTGGAAGAGTGAAAAACATAATGTGTGCTCAGTGTTGGTTAGGTGCTAACCTCTCATGATTGCCTTTTTCTCTGTTGTATCCATCACTAATGTCTAAATATTCTCCCATCTTTTCCAAAATGAATCCAGCTCAATTCAGCTCTTTTAAAATAACAAATTGTAGTCTTGAACACTTAAGAGCTTGTACTTGTAAAATGACAGTATAGCAGAGGGAGGAGGCTGCATAGGTACACAACTTAATTGAGAGAGCCAGCGTAATGTGTATTGGGCCAAGGTTTTTCAACAACAGCTGGTCACCAGCTCATTATTGCCATGACTTCATGAAGGGATAAAGAAAAGATTTGAAGTAAAGAAGGTTTTCAATAATCTACTCCAAAGCTGTTGGGACTAGAGCAAGTACCTACCTGCAAACAAGCAAAGATTTTGGAGACTGATGTTGCAACATAATTGTGTTCACCAGTGTCTCCATAACTTTGAAAGACTGGTATTTGTATAGTGCCTGTTCTCAAAGCTCTCTTTATGATAGTTTAAAGTAGTGCCCATGGAGCAGACTTAGGAGTATGTGACAGACGTGAATCACTTGATGAGTTCTGCATCACAGTTGAAGAGAACGGTGTCCTGGCATTTTGTGACCCGTAGTATAGGTTTGTCATATGGTTTATGATTCAGTTTCCACTGCTTAGTTTTGCAAATATGCATTATGCAAATACCTGTGCTCAATGCTTACTTTGTCTAGAGCACCTTTCTAGGTGCTGACACCAAACATAACTGCCTTGACCACTTCTCCATCATCCAAATGCTTCTTCACAGATGTATTTGAGACACCTTGCAAGCTGATCTTCTCTTTATTGCTGAAGAGCCTTCAAAGGGATCTAAAATTATTTGATAATGTAGTAGAAAAGTATGAAGACAGTTTTCATCCCCCTGGCTCCCCCATATGTGAACACACTCTCTACTGGTTTTATAACTTCTATACAGTAGCTGTGTTGGGAAGAAACAGATGCATTCCATTGGGGCTGAACAATTTCATGCTGAAACTCTTAAGTTTAATGCGTGTTCTGTGCTAAACATTTTCATCTTCTGCACTAGTTTTGATTATTGCTATGCAGAATGTTGTCACTTTTTATCCAAATAAGAAGGCTGTTATGATACTTGAAGCTGAATATTTGCTTTAAATTTGGACACAAAATGTAGAGGTGATTGTACTATAGTTTGCTGTTGATCAAGAGAAGATTTTGTTGATATTCAAACAAATTTCTAACTGCTTCTTAAATGAACAGGACCATGGGGTTTTTGATTATAATGATTGTACAACTAAAGTTTGTGTAATAGTAGTATCTCCTAATTACAGTCGGAGATCTTATTGGAGGCTTGGGTCTTTTGGATAAATTGGATTGGATTATCTATTGGATAAATCCCTTGGATTTAGTCTGCTTAAAGAATAGGAACTGGGTTTGGATCAGCTCTCTGGATGGTCCCAGAAAAGTTCAGGGAGCTCAGTGACAATAATTCACCTTAACATCACAGAACCAATAGGCTGGAAGACACCTTCAAGATCATCAAGTTCAACCCATGCCCTAACACCTCAATTAAACCATGGCACCAAGTGCCAGTCTTTTTTTAAACATATCAGGAATGGTGACTCCACCACTTCCCCAGGCAGACCATTCCAGAACTTTATCATTCTTTCCATGATACCATTTCTTCCAAATATCCAACCTATATTTCCCTTGGCACAGCTTGAGACTGTGTCCTCTGGTTCTGTCAGTTGCTGCCTGGAGAAAGAGACCAACCCCCACCTGACTACAACCACCTTTCAGGAAGTTGTAGAGAGTGATAAGGTTATCCCTGAGTCTCCTTTTCTCCAGGCTAAACACCCCCAGCTCCCTCAGTTGTTCTTCACAGGGTTTGTGTTCCAAGCCCCTCCCCAGCCTCGTTGCCTCCTCTGGATGCACTGAAGCGTCTCAACGTCCTTCCCAAACTGAGGGGCCAGAATTGGACACAGCACTCAAGGTTTGGCCTCACCAGTGCCAAGTACAGGAGAAGAATGACCTCCCTGTTCCTGCTGGCCACACTGTTCCTGATACAGGCCAGGATGCCATTGGCCTTCTTGGCCATCAGTACACACTGCTGGACTACACCTCAACAAATTTCCATTCAGAAAGAAGTGAGGCTAGTTAAAGTTGGCAGTGGTGTGAGGATGGATCCTTGTGAGGTGATCCCCTTAAGCCCTAGACATAACCCATCCATCCCATCCTCAGTAACCTCCTTGGCCCTTGCCAGTCTTGGTTTGGGTGACATTTGTTACCCATTTAGTTCTTTTAGCCTTATCCAGTAGGAATGATCTTGAGCATGGCATCCTTGGCTATGGCACACATTTTCCTCTTTCCATTGTGGATGAGCTTTCTTTATATCCCAGCAGGAAAATAAAGCTAGCTGTGCAGCTGTAAAAACGTCAAAAATTCTTTACTGCATTCAAGTTATAGTTCTAAAAACAGTTCAGAATTTACTCAGCCATGGAAATGCTTGTGAACTACTGGTAAAGAGTTTTCATCATTTCATTTGATTTCCTTATGGATAGTTTCTCTGTATTGCTACAGTTCTCTCTCACATCTATCTCATGGCAAGTGGGTGACAGGAGGGGCTTGCATCTTCTTTAAGCTTTAAATTCCTGGACTGAAGCATATCAAGCTATCTTATGTTGATCTGTATGTGGGAGGACAGAATTGTGGGACAGTAAAAAAGAACTTTTTCACTGTCTTTAAATTCTTTAGATGATTATCTTGTAGCCTATGGCTGTGATCAGTCTATGTGCACAGCTTTGTATTAAAGTATGGGATATACTGCCACTGGGGACCAGGTGAGTATAGCCTGGTGAAAGAGAAAAGAGAGACCCAGTGTATGAAGAAACTGGGAATGAACAGGGCCTCAGCGAAGTAATGGGGCATTTAGGACTAAAGAGTCGGAAAAGGGAGAAGAGACAGGCATGGGAGAAACGGGGTTGTTAACAGGTGATGAAAATAGTGTGTGCAAAGGTGATGGGAAAAAGTAAATGACCTGTGAATTCTTGACATCAAGAGATGAAATGGTTAGAAGTAAGAAGAAACATCCAACAATGCATGCTATATTAAAGTATGAATAAATTAGTAACTTAAACCCAGGATTTGCGTAGTTTGTGCTAAATACCATGTGTGTAAACGAAGACAAAGTACTGACAAGTGGCTCATTAGGAGAACACTATGCTTTTCATTCAGTTAATGAGTAAGAAGAGCTATAGAAATAACAATAAATAGCCACATATATAAATTTTGTATCATAGCACATGCTTTTCTGATTTCACTTTTTGTAATTTTTGATGTCCGACTTTGCAACATGAATGTTACTTCTGTATTTGCATGTGATAAATATGGTCCCCTACTTTGTTTAATATTAGTCAAATAAGTAGAAATGTTTACCTTATGGTAATGTTTTGGTCTCATCTATCTCATACTTTTAATAACTTTTTAAAAATAAGTGTCTGTTAAAATTGCAGCAATACACATATACAAATTGAAAATGCTACAAAGCTGGTAAAAGTGTTAGACTTGATACTCTTCCTGAGCAATGAATGTGGTTTTGCATGAGTTTCTTTTATTTTACCACTTGCCTACAGGATGTCTGTGTTCACTTAGCTTTTATATTGCAGTTTAGCTGCGTCTGTAGCTTCTCATCTGGCTTTCATTCTTAAGCTTTCTGCTTGTCTCTTCCCTTTGTTTTATGGTCAGCGCTGAAGAGCATATAATCCAGATTATCTTTCTGCTCTTTGTTGTAGAGGGTCTGTAGGAATGCAAAGTTGTAAGATGGCAATATTATTCAGCTATCACTGTGACTGACAGGCAGACCATTATCTGTCAAGCAATTTTCACACAGGAAGAGTGAATTTGACGTAGTAAATTAGGAAATTTTTTTTATATGCATTTTGCTTCCTCGTGTAAAAATCACACATTTGTTTCTCTTTAATGGAAAAAAATTTTGCTCTGTTTATTTGGAGGATAGTCCTATAAAAAGCTCTGTTTTACTGCAAAGTTTATAAGCTGCTTTGAATTCAAGACAGTCTGGCATTATACTATTTCAGTGTTATTTTGTTGTTGTGTATTTAGTGATTAACAAACTGTAGATTATAAACGTTTTTACCAAAGCAGTAAATTTTTTCTTTAACAGGAAATGGACCTTCAGGAATTTGCCTTTCTTACCTGCTCTCTGGATACAGGCCATATTTGTCTCCTGAAGCTATACATCCAAACCCCATCCTACATACAAAATTAGAAGAAGCTCGACATCTTTCCATTGTTGATCAAGTAAGCTTTGGTTGCCTTCCTGTCTAGCTCTTTTCCTACTGCAAGCATTAGTGCATTAATAAGTTACTTTGTTATTTTGTTATTCTGTCAATTTAAAGAGAATCAGCTGATGACCATTAGATCCGAACCTGGGCTGTGTAGTGTTGTTTGTGGCTCTTGAAGGCTTTTAGTTTGCGGTGCTTTTTGGTTTTACAGCCTGCTCTTTGTTGTGTTCCTGCTACTTGCCAGGAGTATCTAAAGCATGACTTGTTCAGTGGCTGATGCAGGAATTCCAGTTGTCATGTCCTGGGATGTTTGGGCACTATCACCAAGGAACACGTGCTATTAACAAACGTAAAGTACACATAGTTCAAGTTAAAATATTCTTAAATACTACAATTCTTACTAAGATTTCATTTTTAGATATACTGGGGACATGTATCCTCTATAAACACAATCCATTTTTCTTTTTGGAACACTATGCATCCTTCAGTGTTTGTGTTGTATTGACAGTTGCTCTTGTGCTGTAGTTGTTACCCATATATATGCATCACAGCATATTCTCCAGCATTTTTCTTTCCACTTGTCCATTGGTTTGCCATAATAACACTGTTTTCCACTCACCTCACTGTACTCCTGATGAATTACTGACAATGTTATCACTGTATTGCCTTTGTGACTAATTTATTTGAAATACAAACATGGATTTAGGGGGGTAAATAGGCGTTTGTTTGGCTTTGGGTTTTGGAGGGTGTTTTTGTTTCAGTGCTGTGCTATTTGCATGTGATGTTTACCCTAGGTCTCAAGGGCTTCTTCTTTTGCAGGAGAGTAATCTGCCTAAGTTTTGGCTACAGATGTTTCATGTACTGCATCCTCTCCCAGACCCCTGATATTTTGCCTAATTAGGAAGCTAAGATGTACTGACTTTGTCAGCAAAAATTGGTCTTATGTCCAGTTCTTTCTTCAAATCTCTATTTTCTTTTCAAATATTTGCTATTGTATAATTTTTGCAATCATTGCAATTTTTAGAACAAGACTGGTTAATAGATGGTGAAATGTGAACTTTACAAAGTTCTAGAAATTTTTCTCAACATTAACTGATGTGTAAAATAATCCTAGTTTTACTTTTTAAAAATAATGCTTATATTATCTTCATTATTTTAAGATATAATACAGTTAGTGTTGGAACTAGCTAAGAGCTGTCAAAAGAGCCTTTTTTACTTGATGTCTAAAGCTTAATGTTTTTAGATTCCAATTTTGCTTTATCAAAATGGGGCTCCTCGAAATATTAGCAGTCCTTTGTTAAAAGCAATCTGCTCTCTATAAATATAGATGTTACTAAGTTGCTCTGATCTCTATTTGTCCACATACTTCTTTGTTCTACAAATACTGACTTGCCTCAGAATTACTGTTATTAACATGTAATTTTTAAATGAGTGAGATGTACTATTCAGAGTTACAAAGAACTGAATCATAGCAGTTATTTCTGAGAAGTGTTTTGATTGAATCTCTGCATTAAATACCTTTACCTAAAATGCAATTTGAATTGTGTTTTCTGTTGCAATTCAACTTCTGCACATCAGAATAGCATGATGAACATTAAAAGTGTATAATTTGTCCTGCTTCAGGATCTGGAGTACCTGTCAGAAGGCCTGGAAGGACGCTCCTCAAACCCAGTTGCAGTGCTTTTTGATACGTTGCTTCACCCTGATGCGGACTTTGGCTATGACTACCCGCCTGTTCTGCACTGGAAGTTAGAACAGCACAATTACATTCCCCACATAGTGCTTGGAAAAGGACCACCTGGCGGGGCTTGGCATGTGAGTAAGAATTTCATCTCGCTCCTAGACTAACTTGATGACTCTGTGTTTTGGGATTTTTCTTACTGCCTTACTCTAGGGCTGTTTTAGATGGTGGTGCCAGTTGCAGTTTCAACTGCTCATTACCAAAGCCCAAGTAAGTCAGGGATATGAGAAAGGAAGGAAGAAGTTGACCTTTACTTGGGTGTTTGTGACCATGAGTGCCATCTTATATTACCAGGTTTTTTGTTAGTTCACATTTAATGAATTATAATGAAGAGTGTTTTCTATAACTTTTTTTTCTTGTCTGCATTGTTTCCAGGTGCTTTTATACACAATCTTAAATCTTGGTGTCTTTATCTGATAATGCTTTCACATGTTTTTCTTCCTCTTTTGTATTTCAAATAACTTGCTTTTAGTTTCCATTTAATATGCTCTCTCTTCACCTTCTTTATTAGCTCATGTGGTTGCTTATTATCTAAGTGTAACACAGAAATAGTTTTTCAGTTCTTCATTTAATGTCCTAGTTTTATGTTGTATTCTGGTATTTTGTTGCTCTAAATGAGTACAATAAGAAGAGCTTCACTGGTTTTTACATTTGAATTTTTTTTTAAATTTACATTTTACATTTGAATTGAAATTTGAATTTGAAATATGTCTGATCATGCATCTTCTTGTTTTCTCCATAGTCCATGGAGGGCTCTATGCTAACCATTAGCTTTGGAGACTGGATGGAATTGCCTGGACTCAGCTTTAAGGAGTGGGCAGCTAGCAAACGCAGGTAAAGATACTGCAGAATCTGCTTGGGAATCCTAGTGGCTATAAAAATCCAGATAACTGGAAAATATTCAAACTTCACTGTTCACAGGAGGGCTTCTTGTTTAGTTTATTAAATTGCCTGATGGCACTGGAAATTCTTCTGCTGTGTGTACTCTGATAGAAAAAAACTGGACAATGGTCAGGCAGAATAATTGCTGGTGAGTGCGCTGAAAGCAAACATACAGGCAGCAGTGTGTTCCAGCAGCATTTCAGAAAGAGGCACTTGCTGAAAGCAGTTCTGATTAGAGGTGAGGGAGGATGGAGGAAAGAATTTCAAAACCACTGAAATAGGTATTGCAAGTTCCTCTTTCAACATCCGTGCAGCTGAAGTTGCTGCACACACCAGCTTTCTTGCAATTCAGGAAGTTATATATTTCAGCATTTGCTTTTACAGGCAAAGCTGCAGCATCTGAAATCTATTGATTTAATTTTAAGACAATAATTCGGTATTTCTGTGTTAATTTGTAGCAATAAGTTTATTGAAAAAAATTGAAGTTACTCTTGTGCAAGCTCACTGGTTTTACTTCAGTTCCTAAAGGTTTGTGTCAGCAGATGAACCTAGGAACACTCTACATGAGCTTTTTCTATAATTTTAATTTTTTGACTTTGTTCTACCAAAATTAAAGGAAGTTGGTTTTGTACCATACGTGGGAAAAGAAGAAGTACAGTTACTTGAAGCATGTGTCTTTAAGGGCAGACTGTTATTTATTTCAGGACAACCCTTGAAGTGAGGAAACTGTAGCTTTGTTCTTGAATCCTTTTCTTAGATAACCACAGCAATCTTGCCTCCTTATTAACTGAAATCCCATAAGCTGCTTATTATCTGAAGCTATGTATTATAGTTTTCAACAATGCTAAAACCAGAAATGCTGACCTGTTACACTACAATTAAACCAGCTTATTTAAAATAATTGATGATATTGTAAAATTCTAGTTATGTAGAATAATTTCCTAAGTTTCCTTGCAAGAGGTGTCACACTCTCACATTATTCTCATCCAGTAAATATCTCATGAGGATATTCAGAGTAGTAACCTGAGCATTTAGAAGAACCTGTGCTATTATCTTGTTAGTCTAAGAAAATGAGTAGCCTGATTACTTGTAAATATGATTTTAAGTGTAATTTAGTGGGAATCCTGATGTTCACTAGTTTGTTTTGCCTTCTTCCTAGAGCTTACTTCTAAAGAAGCAGCAAAATTAATGCAACTGTTCCAAACAATTACACTGCCAGCTATTTTTCTTATAAATGAGACTGCAATAATCACAAGAAAAGCACAGATGTAATAGCAGGGTTGCAGTGTAAAAATGGTTTTTATTGAACACTTGAACCTCACAATCCTGTTTACATAGTTGCATTAACACTCTGTTATGTTTGCTTTGCTCATTCATGTGACATGGAACTACTTCATTTGATACTTAGTGAACTTAACCATACCCAAGGGAGAGATCTTTTGTAAAGTATAATGAATACTTGGTTCCAGTAACATACTGAATCTAGAGTTTCAAAATTAGCACTTAACTATGACATTTAATTAATTAGATCATAAGTAAGTATATTCTCACTGGGTAAGTTTAGCCAATTGTATTGTTGATAGTTGTGATGTTAAGCTTTGTAAAACACTTCCATATGGAGCTGCTGTGATACTCCAGAGCTTTGTTACACCTAATTTGTTAATCACCGTAGCAATTTACATTGTATAAAGACTTAAAACTGTATTTAAAAAGTTAGCTGGTCTTGTGTATCAGGAAACAAGTGAACAAATAAATCAAATGCCTTTAAAGATGCTGAATTCAGTGTCATTTACACTGAGCAGATTCAGTCCTCATAAATTTGACTTGTCATGTGGTATGTCATATCTGATATTCAAATTACCAATAAGGTCTATTTATTAACTGGAACCATTCAATTTTCTTTCAGAAATATAAAGAGTGATCGAGTAATGCCAGAGGAAATAGCTTGTTATTATAAACACTATGTTAAAGTCATGGGCCTCCAAAAGAATTTCAGAGACAATGTTTACATAACATCAGTGTCCAGGCTTTACCGAGAAAAGGATGATGAAGGTAGCAGTCACCAAAATGAAGATATTTCAACACAGGATTTGGAAATGGAAGATGGACAGAAATCACTTATTAAGAGAAACTGGGAAGTCAGAGGTTATCAGCGAGCAACAGATGGCTCTCATGTGCCCTTCTGCCTCTTTGCTGAGAATGTGGCTCTTGCAACTGGAACCTTTGATTCTCCTGGCCGACTGCAAGTTGAAGGAGAAGACTTTCCTTTTGTCCTCCATTCCATGTCTGACTTCGGAGCTGCAATCAGCAAAGGAAAGTTACGTGGCAAGGCAGACCCTGTGTTGATTGTGGGTGCTGGACTAACAGCAGCTGATGCAGTACTATGTGCCTATAACAACAACATCCCAGTAGTCCATGTGTTTCGTAGAAGAGTTACTGATACAAGCCTAATTTTCAAACAGTTGCCTAAAAAGCTTTACCCTGAATACCATAAGGTCTATCATATGATGTGTACTCAGTCTCATACCGTGGACTCTAATCAACATTCTGCTTACACTAGTTTCCCTGAACACAATGTACTTTCCTTCAAGCCTGAAATGAAATGTGTTCTTCAGAGTGCCTCCGGACTGAAGAAAATTTTGAAGTTTTCTGTAGCCTTAGTTCTGATAGGTTCTCATCCAAATCTTTTCTTTTTAAAGGACCAAGGACATAGCATAGGTCATCACTCTAATCAGCCCATCACATGCAAGGGAAATCCTATAGAGATTGATCCATACACTTATGAATGCACTAAAGAAGCCAACCTCTTTGCCTTGGGCCCTCTGGTGGGAGACAACTTTGTACGGTTTTTAAAAGGAGGTGCACTGGGCATTGCACGATGCTTGGCAATAAGACAAAAGAAGAAACATGAATTGATTGAAAGTGGGGATGGAGGAGGTGATGGGGTACCATAAACGAGACAATGGAAACTCTCACATCCAGGATTACAGATGTAGTCTTAACAGAAAACTCACTGGCAGCAAAAGTTGATAGCAGTCACATTTCTGTTGTGTACAAGTAACCTGCGCTTGTATTGCTTGGTAAAGGATGCTGATATTATGATACTTCACTCTTTAAAAATACAAAAATTTGATCTGCTATTTCAACTGATCTCAACTGGAATTGCTTCCAGATAAACAGAAAATGAGACTAACTTATCTTGGCCTGCCTGTCTGTCATCTCTTGCTCAACTACAAGAGCAGACTTCGTCTGTGAAAGGCAATGCCTACCAGAGTGGCTTTACATTTTAGTGTCAAATGTGACAAGAATACTCTTACCATGAAATTAAAATAACATCTAAAAGCAGAAAGCTTGTTTAGTACAAAGTGATTCTTTGTTCCAAAGCAAATTTGGAGCCTTCTGCTTGAAACAAGGATTTTATTTATTTGCCACAGTAATATTTGGAATGAGCACTTAGTAAAATGGTTTCTACTATAAGAAGGACTTCTGTAAGCAAGAAGTATTCCTCAGCAGTTTAAAATTATCCTGGTAATAGGAATAAAAGAATAAGCATTCCCATTTAATCTTTAACGATTTGACACAATCCATTAATGTTTCTTCACACTATGCCTAGACTTGGGTGAGTGCACAAAGACTAACATGACATGTTCCCCTACAGTGATATGTACATTCCTGAGAATACGCATTAACATAAACAATAAAGTACTGATGTAAGTGCTCTTATTACAGTGTCAATATCATGAATATCTAGTGTACTACTGAAAAAATTGGGTACATGAGAAAATTAAGGAGTTTTTGCTTCCAAGCTCAGGAAGATTGAATGGGATCACTTGGCCGATGAAGGTGGGGTGGGTGATAGATAGTCTCATCTCCCATTTGACCAAAAATTGGTTCTCTTTTTTTTTTTCTAGAGCAGCACATGATAGTAAAATCTTTTAGCTTGCAGTTTTTGAAACTTAAGAAAGGCTTGTATCTTAAAGCCAGCTAAAAAACAAACCAATCTCAAAACAAACATGCAATAGTTCCTTTAAATCTTAAAGCTTCTGATGAAAGACAAAAGACTTAACTTGTACCTACCTCTGAATCTAAGTTTCATCATTCTGCTCCATAATGTAAGACCTAGATTTCATTTGCTGGGTTTTACAGTAGTTAGTTCAAGTAAATATACTTGTAGGTTATTTACCATCATGAGGTTAAATTAGGAAAGTGAACTTCCAGAACTCAATAGACAAAAGTGATTGGTTTTGTTGGTTTTTTTTTTTTTTACCAAATGTTTTAATTCAGGTCCAATATGATGGAAAAGGTGTTATTTTTCTCTTTGGGGTGTTTTGTGTTAAAGAATGCCGTGTTAGTTTCATTCTGTTTGCATGATTAAAAATCTCCATATTAAGAACTTCAGCAGATTTTAAAAAGGAAGTTAGGCTTTGTGAAACTGCTAGTGGTTGCTGGTTTCCCAGCTGTCTTAACTTTCATAAATGGTAGATGGCTATATTCAATAAATGCCTGTTTTCTGTGCCTACTGAATTACAGGGTTCTGTGGCTACTGCAGGTCTTTATGCATCTGAGTAAGTTACTCAGAATTTGGATATAGAAGTTAGAAAGGTAAAGGATACAAGTATTAAGATGACTATTTTCAGTGGAAGTCCAAAATAATTTATGAAATTATGCTACTACTACTAATAAATTTTAGTCTAGAGCCACTTAACAGCATAAACACAAACAAAGGAGCATTTCTTTCAATTTCTGCATTGCCCACATGGTTTGCTTTAGCCATGCATTGTCAGTACTAGTTAAGGTACTTTTTTATACTGATATTGAGCTGATTTTAATTCCACTAAAATCTAGGCTTGTTTTCTTTATATTTTTATTGAGATTCTACAATTTGCCTTCTCTGGCAGAAACTGTGTATATAGCAATCAATTCTAAACCTGTGATACCTAATAATTTTATAAATGCTAAATATTTGATTCTAGAACTTTATTGCAGTTAAGTTACTGGGAATACATCTGCACTGTGATTAAGTTCCTGCAGTTTTGTGTCAATATAAATGTCCAAATACAACATATGGCATATTACTGCTTTTTCATTTGTCAAAGGAGACATTTAAAATGCCAGCAAAAAAAAAAAAAAAGATTTACGTAGCAGTTATTTTGCCAATTGGAGGAAAAGCCTTCAGCCCCTTTTCTAGTCTCAGTTGCTGCAGCTACTCACAAGCTCTGTGTGTTGCAGTGACAATTTTGTAGCAGAGATCTTTGACCTATTATTATGCAAGTATCTTTCACTGCAATCTTACAGGATCTTGAGGTTTAACTGCTTTTTTTTCATCAATCTTGCCATTATTTCTGAGATAAAAAGTTGCATGTGATACCCCCTAGTTGGGCAGAGAAATCTCAGTGGTCATGTTTATTAAGCCAGTGTAAAAATACTTTTTTCAACCAAAGCTTTGCTAAAAGATCATCTTGTGTCTTCTAGGAATTGCTAGATTTCGAGTTGTAGCTAGACTTTTTCATTTTCGCCTTTCTGATTTTGAGAGAAATTTCTGTTTCTCTCCTGTTTAATATTTTGAGGAACTAGGTTATAGAAAAGTTTGGGCTTTGCCTTAAGATAGTTTTATCTACTGCATTTATTGTGAATTAGATGTTGGCACTGAATACTTGTCTTTTGGGGAAACACCTTGTTTCTGAGATTAAAAAAAAAATCTAAGCATATGAATTTCCTGTGTAATACAATAATTTACAGAAGGGAGACTCAGCTCTTTCAGCTCTTCTTTCATTGCAAAGGATAAACTTTTAAATGTGTGGATTTTAAAAGGATACTTAGTACTTAAGATTTATCACAAAAATGCAAACAGGAAGAACATAATTTTTAGCTGAAGTAAGTTAATTTGGATTTACAGAATTTGTAAAGCTGTGTTAATCCATACTGTGTATTTTCTAATAGGCTAGTGGAAAAACAGCTTTTACACTCAGATTTGGTTCTTAATGCTGTGAATGTGTCTCCTAGTTAAATTATTGCTAAGAGTATTTCAAGTAGTGTCCAGATGCAGAACTGGGAGTAAGATTTCTCCTACTGCATTTTCCTAACAATCTGCCTCTTTCCAGTACCTCTTCTGAATTGTGCTTAAAACTTTTTCCACAAAGGAGTAAGCCTGAGTTTCCCCCAAGTGAGTAAACACAAGAATCATTTCAGCAAGTAATCCAGAGAGAGGTGACAACAACACCAGATTCTTGTCTCTCTCAGTAAAGTGCTTTGCCTTGGACTAGAAGCCTGAGCTTGCCAGTCACTGCATGAAAAGAGTGTGGCTCCCAGGAACAGTGGTTATGCACTGAGAAAGGGACATCAAAGTGTATCCCACAGCTCCAGGTCCCTTGTCCGCAGCACTGAGGGAAGTCTTGTATTTTACTTCTGGCCTGGTGGATGTAGGTAACATCTTTTTAATAATCCCATAGAGTGGTGTTTGCATAATTAAAACTATTAATTTTGTAGAAGGAGGTGGCTGTAGCTTCTTTCTCTCACAGAAAAGAAGGTTAGAGTCAGAAGTCCAGAGTATTTACTCAAAGATGGAGGAAATCAAACTAAAACCTCAACTTTGAGACAGGCCTGACCTGCATACCCAGTTGAAAGAAAAGACCATTTTTAGGGCAAATGCTCTTAGTATGAAAGGCAGTAAAATTTGCAAATTCGTAGTGAGTCTTAGCTGCTGACAAGTGATGACCAGTGAGGGATGATGGGAGGAAAGCTGTGAAGAACGTGTGCAGTATGAGGTGCTGAAGTGTCAGTAGGCTGGGGGTGTCCCATCCTCCTGGAGGGAGATCTGGGTCTGTGACAAGAGCTCTGCAAGGGAGCTGTTCATCCAGCACTGGCTAGGGATTTGTAACTAGCCATTGACTCAAGTGCACGGAATGCAACGTGAGAAATGGTCTTTGCTGTCTGAGCTGTAGGACCGGATCAGCAACATGGTGTGCTAAGAGATAAGGCTTTGTCACTCTGTTACCATATTTTCTACTTCTGAAAAGTAAGCGGGTCTCTTCATATAATAGCAGGATCTTGACAGTGCTCCCAGACTGGAAGGAAGGAAGAGGTAGCACACATATGCTGTAAAGGCAGCTGATTTTATTACTGTCCATATGGTAATAATTTAATTTTGAATAAGTTAGGGAACCAAAAATGCCAAACGGTTTATACTGTTACATCTTAATTTAGTTAATGCATTAGAACCTTACAATAACAATGTTCTGTCATAATTTTTGGTTTCTTATTTTAGACTGACAGCAAGACAAAAGCATTCAATAGATCTGAGAGCTTTTTGTACAAATATTTTCCCCATTTCCTCTTGCCCAACCTGAAAGAAAAGTTTTGTTTGACATAACTATAACAGTTGATTTTACTTAGCAGAAACTTTTGAAATTGAAGCATCTTTGACAGAAAAAGAAAGGCTTTGGTGACATTAGGGGTACAAATCTGAAGCGAGGAAATATAAACAGTTCTTTTTCTGAAACAGAGTATTCCCATTTTTGGGAATATGGTACACTGGGAGTTTCAGTTTAATTTATTTTTGAATCTTGAATTACATGGAGAATCGTGCAGTCAAGGATGAATTTGGTGTAAGGAACAAGGATTATGGGCAGGGGAAAAAGCATTTCTAGTGTTATTTAGTAGCTATAGTGAATCTAAGTGCTGTTTTAAAGATGGTTTTGTGTATAGATGCTAGAACATTTCAGCTCAAACTTGAGTTCATATTATACCTGTCAGCATGTTAGGTAATTTTCTAACTGATAATTTTGTACTTTCAGGGCATCATAAACCAACTCTTAAAACCTAGGTGGAATCAGTAGTCATCAAAACCAGGAAATAACTTGTTCTGAAGACTAAATAACTCTAATTTGCATTTTCCTCCTCCATCTCTTTATTCTGAGATCACTGGCAATGTGTAAGTACCAGCCTACAGTGGATGCTTCAATAAACTGTCCCTAGACATCCTCTGTAGACTTACATGCCAGCATAAAGAAAATTAACAACTATGTTTGCTATGTATTCACAAAATACTATAGAATCCTGGCATTTTTAGGTTGTCCTTTAACTAGATACAGGAATATTTTTCATCAGTTTGGATTCTAGGACCAGCTGCTATGTGAACAGTGAGAATTGTTCGAGAACTGATCCTGCTACCTTACACGTCCCTGGCACAATTTACTGAGTCAATACTCTGACCTTGCCCATTTCTGTTAGACCTGGTATGCTGGTTGTATGCTGGAATTCCAGTTTGAAATTACATAAAGGACTATATTAATCTACCTATGTTTGTTCACACACAGTGCACCTGGACTTGGAGATGTGTGTGAATATCATTTGGGTGTGGCAGTGCCTGTTTTCATCTTTTGCTTAAGTATGCTTGCATCATACTTATTTTTAAGATGAGCAATGTAAACATGTACAGAATATTTTCTGTAAGCAACTTGTGAGCAGAACCTCTCTTTTGATTAGATGATAAATATTCCTGTGGTTTGCATGCTAGGCTTGTTTTATCTTAATGTGTGAAAACTGATTCTGAAGGCAAAAAAACTAAAACAGTGTCACCTAGAAGTCAGTTATTTTGATTTTGAGAAGTAGGGGACTCAAGTCAAATGAAAGATCAAACTGCAGAGGAAAAGGCTGGCAGCTTCAGAGAACTGCAGTGTTCAGAATGAGGGAGAAGGTGTTTTGCATGGATCTGGTACTGAAACCAATGACTGACAAGAGATTCCAGTAGTAAAAGCTGCAGGAAAGCAGTACAGGCAGAGCGCTAAAGCAAGTGGTAGAGTTGCTAGTCAGGGATATCTGATATTGTGTCGCACTTTTGTAACTATCTCACTGGAATGTGATGATGGCTATCAAAGATTCGAAGAGGAAGACGGAGGAATAATGGTAATGAAGAGGGTTCATTTTTTGGCACATTTGGCTTGAATTCTAAGGAGATACCAAAACAACCTGAACACAACTGGAATTTGAAAATCAAGCAAAAATCAGTTTGGGAATTTGTGATGCAAACCAGATGTAGCTAAATGTGACTAACATTGATTCAAGCAATGGAAAAGAGCAAGAGAAGAAGGTGCAAGACTCCCTGTTTTATGGGAGAGGGAGGGACAGGACTAAGAAATCATTTGTATAAATAACATGGACTGGAGCAAGATGGGTGAGTGGGTTAGAGTTAGTGTCTACAGCAGAAGCTTAGCTACTGTCTCAGGAATTAACGTGGAATAGAGCCTATCACGCATCAGGAATGAAGGCAAGGAAGGGATTTGGGATTTCAGAGGAAGTTGATGAGGAGGTGGCTGGGTGGAGGAACTCAAGCTGACTGCAAACAGTTTCCACATATAGGAACTGGTGCAATGACAAAGGAGAGGCCAGCTCTGACGCACAACCGCCACCATTCTGGGAGAAAATGGGGGAGTTAAGGGTAGGAGAAAAAAGGATAGACTCATAGATGTGAATGGACAGAATTAGAAATCACACCTCAACAGTGCAAGTATCTTGGTAGTCTTCTCCAAAAAAAAAAAAAAAAACAAACCTGTGGCTTCCCCAGCTGACATAGAAAGTGGGAAGTCAGCTAAAATTGGTGAGTTAAACTGAAAATTAAACATGCCTTCATACAGGGATACAGCACCTATCCGCGGTTTTAGTAGTACCTAGAGTGATTCCATCTGCTTTGAACTGTTTTCATCAGCTAAGCTGAATGCAAGACTGAATGTTAAGAGCCTTGCTAATAAAAAGTATATTTAATTTATATATTGTGTGCATCTCCTTCCTGTAAGCAGTGTGAACAAAGGTAATAAATGTTACAAAAAACAGCATCCCAAACAAACCCTCAAACTCCATTACACACAAAAAATGTAAGAAACAAGATCGGAAGTTTCTGCTTGGACATAAATTTTTAAGATGCAGAGCATAACTTTGTCAAAAAGGTGGGTATACTGGCAGACCGTGAGCATGGCAGATGAAAGAAACCCTAGGTATCTTCTCTGATTTACTGAACTTTTTTTAACCTTCTAAAGAAAATCAGCACCAAACTCTCCCAGAAACTGAATGGTTGAAACCAGAGAGCACAAGCTGCACAGTGAAAACAGAGCAAATTCTGAACTTCTGAAAAATTTCTGAACTCCTGGATGCAAAGTTGATTGCCCTTGCTTGTGCTCACAACTTTTGCTTTACCTATAAAAATGCCTCAACCCATGAGCTTTCCATCATTCTCTTTTCTGATTCTGTGATTCTCCATCCTGCTGGGGGGTGTGTGAGTGGCTGCATGGGGCTTAGCTGTCTAATGTAGGGTTAGCCTACAACAGTATGTTCTATACCATAAAGGAAATACCAGGTGAAGTTAATGCACTAGCTCCAGGGATAAGGCAGATACTGATGTAATTTACTTGCAATTCAAATGTATTGAATCATGTAATTATGTCCTTTATCATCTACCTCAGAAACTTCAGCAACAGAAGGCCAAACCAGTAAGCCAACAAGCAGATTTCCTCTAATGTATTGAGGTGAAAATCATGACAAAAATAAGTTAAAATGGAAGGAAGACTTCAGAATAATGAACAGGACTTGTTACATTAATTTGGTGTTACAATTAAAGACATGGTTAAGGGGTTTGTATGTCTAAGCTTTTTAATGCAAGCCTAACTTCATATTGAAATAGCAGAAGCTCAGGTGCACTAATGTGCAGGCTTTTCATCAAACAGACTGCAGCTGAAACTGGGTTACAAAGCAAACTATATCACCTATATCACCTACTAGGCACCCTCAAAATGGAATCCTAGAATATTCTGAGCTGAAAGGGACCCACAACTCATAAATACTAAATTAAAAAAAGAAAAAAAATATCAAAGCTGGTTAATTCAGCTGTCTGGGAAACTGGATTTGAAGAGCCCTAAATCATAAAACATGAACAAGAGTGCTCTCAGCTATGCTGCCAGGGATGTGTGAACCCCTAGCAGACTGCAGTCTGAGCAGCAAAGGACTTTGCCTTTACTTTCTTGTAGAAGGCCCTATATATTGTATGTTTTGTCCTTTCACCTCAGAAATTCTCCAGCTGTTTTTTACAACTGTAAATACAACCTTTATCAAGAATCTTGAAGAATCTTGTCCATTGATACTCTGCTATCCAAACTACTAGCTTGAATTTAGTAAGAACAATCAAAAACTTCAGCAGTCTACGAGAGCTCTGTTGGACCAGTAGCTCTTTAGCCAGAAAACCTGGAAATTCTCACAATGATAGCAGAAAAACTCACCTGAGGATAGAACAGTCAGTACACCTCCTTCAGAAAGAATTTCAATTGCTTAAGAACAGTCTTTTTAAAGATATTTGGTGGATATGATGTGCCCCGATGCAAACACACTCACAGCTTTTGTGGAGCTCAGAAGTATTGGGTTGTACTTTGTGCATCACAGGACATTGCTGACCAGCAAGAAGATGCCAAGACAGACCCAAGAAAACACTGGCTTTGGAAACTCAAATATTTCCTGCATGCTGCAACCATGATGACTTCAGCACAGCTGCTATCTTGACATACATAGATCTCACAATTATGTTCTTCAGACCTGATACACAACGGAGCAGCTTCAAACAGTGCAGCTCATGTTGATTGTATGCTCACAGCTCTTGGCAGAGAGAGTAATTCTGTTTGTGTGAATTCCATTACATCAACCAGATTACTTCCTCACATGAGGAAGGAGAGGATATCCTCCCTCTTGAAATAGGATGCAATAGAGCTACTGTCCATCTTTATCTGTATGTGATGGCTTCATACAGCTGAGCAGGAAGTCTGGAAAGTTTTTCTCACTGTACTTCCAGGGGAATCTCACAAATTGCAATTCTCAGATCATAAGATGAGCTCTCCTAATCCACAAACAAAGGTAATTGTTTCATAGCTTTCCCTGTCAATCAAACTATTTTGAAGGCCATATTTTTATACAGTGATTGCAAAAAGTAAAGGCATGAGAGAAAGAAATGGGTCATATAATTTAAAATTGCAAATTGGAGTGTAACAGCTCTTTAAGACTTTGTCTGGCTTGGAAGTAGGTTTTAACAAATGAAAATTCAACCACACTGATTTAAAGGTGTAAATGAAAATACGTTTAAGCAAGAGAAAAAGAATTTTTTTTTTTCAGTTCCAGGATATTCTGTACCAGTAACAATAGTATATGCTCTATAAAATGAACCACAATGTGGTACATTATGAATCATATAATGATCATATATTATTAACCATATCATGATCAAATACCAGTTGCATCTCAGCCTCAAAAGATTTTCAATTCTTAATAGCCTTGAAAATACTTAATTAACAAAGCCTTTCTGAAAAAAGAAAAAATAGCCTGATGCTAACTTCTTTTTTTTCCCAAAACAGTACTGATAACCAAACATCAGAAATAGCCTAAAATTAAATCCTAAGTATCTACAGTATTTTACTGAGCATTACTCTGAAGTTAATAATGGGAAAGTCTTGACAATGGCGCAATCTGTAAGTACCAAGTAGTGAAAGGAAATTTCTTTTTCTTTAATAAAAGCAAGACTTAGAAAACATATCTTACAGTAAGAGATATTCAAATGCTCATATATAGGAACATCATACACATTGTAATCAGGAAACCTAAGGAACAGAAAGCAGGTTTTGCCAGAGAAACACTGTAAATCCAGGTCACAATTTATCTTCTTCTTTTCACATTAGGATCATATCTGCAAGAAAAAAATAAAGTCTGTCATAAGTAAGTAAAACAGTCATATCCAAAGTTTATATCGATATACAATGTGATGCAAACAGCTTTACTATATATTAATAACAAAGGAATGGCCAGTGTTCAGTCCTTTCCCTCACTACACTCCTATAATTAACTACAGTTACTACTATTTGACTTAAGGATGCATTAAGGTAGAACCTCTGTACAAACTTAAGATAACCTTTAATGAAATTTTCAGATTTCCTAACTACTTAAAACCTTTAAATCTGATGCATGAACAAGCTTCTCCAAGCCCTTAATGTCCCAACACTAAGCTCTTAACTGGAAAAGGACACCACAAAAAACAAAAGAGGAGGGAGGGAAAAGGGGGTCCTGGATGTTTACGCTGATGTACATTTGGCCACAACTCATTCAGACAAAACCTTTCTGCTGCTTTCTACTCCTACATAAAGCAGATCCTCGCCCTACCTTATCCTTTATACAGCTTCTGATTGACTGTTAGAAATTTAGAGCTACTTTCCAGACATACTAAACAGTTACCTGATTTACTGCAATATGCTTATAGTTTGACTCTACTTGACACTGCTATCCCTTGACCTTCTCCATTTGTGCTTCGTCTTCCAAACTCCTGTAATTTCTCTGAAATTCTGATGTGTTTTGTATTCATGCATGAATAACTTACAGACACAACTCAATGATCAGTCAGTTTTACTTCCACTAACTCTGCTTTCATTCATCAAGACTTTATGCTTAGAAAAATGTGACAACTTGCGAGCCAAATTACATCACCACATAGCTAGAAAGGTGTTAGAAGTCACTGCTGTTGCTATACAACTAAGCCTTCAAAAATTAAATGTATACTCTTTGAAAGAAATGCTCCATTATGAACTGTTAATGAACAGAGCAAGTTGTTCATGCAATAGGATTTTCTGACTGGCTCTAATATGTATTGATACGTAGTATCATGTTTGTTTGACAGTGATTCAGAGAAAAAAAAAACCTTCTTCAAAATATTCATTTTTCTACCCAAACACACAAATTTTGGTGTTAGTCAAATTCATGAGACGTGAGAAGTCAAACACTGGTCACTTGTTTCTTCACATAAAAAACCACAGAAAGTAATGAAGTTTTTGCTAAACAAAATGAGGTCCCTGTATTAACTTTCAAAACAGTTATTTGATTTTATTGTTATAGCATTGTAACACATTCATTCTAATGCATAAATGTCTTCTGGATAGCAAATTCTGTGGAAGATTCTATGGATTGGATATGGATTCTATGGGCAGGGGAGGAGTGGGGAGATAAAGTAGACAGGAGCAGGAGATGAAACATGATGGAAATGTCACATGAGAACAACAGCAGCTTCAACCCTGTCTGTGACTGGCTACAGAGATGCTGACAGTCATGAACATGTTTTCATGTTATCTCCTCCACCTCACCTCCTCCCATTTGCTATGTTAAATGAAGCTTGAATATTGGGTATTTTTTTCCAGGGAAATTGCAGAATCACTTTGACTACGTTCTATACATGGTAATACATGCAATTTTGTAAACAATAGTCAAAGTAGTCTTTTCCAAAATCAAAATTTGTCCAAAAAAAATACACATTTTTCTGAGTACAAACATAAAAATCTTACCTAAAGAGATCATCAGCAAGTGATTCTTCTCTTGCATGTCGGTTCTGTTCCTGAGAAAGTTCATTTAATATTTGATTGTTAAGGATAATTCTAATGAACCATTTAGAAAAACAATATTCCTTCACTAAGTTTTTCCCGAAGAAGTAAGTTTTCTCTAAGTACTCTATTTAGTGCATATTCACATTAGACATGTTATCTCACTACCAAAATGTGGCTACTGCTACCAACTAATGAAATGGAATAGTTTGTGAAAGGTGTCAGTTTTGGTCAGAAAAGGGTTTTAAGCACCATTATAGAAACACAATTTTTTTATCTGATTATTTGTGTATAAAAGGAATTCTAATTAGCATTATCTATATTCAGGGATTAAAAAAAATGAGATAATAATTTGATAATAATTGGATGCAACTGCATCTCAATCAGGCTGTGGAAACAATATGACTCATCAGCAAGTATTTTTAAGAAAACTATCAGAAAATGAAAGTGCTAAAGAACTGCCATGATAAGTATTCTTTTAGGACTTTTATATCTAAAGAAGTGAAAATAAGAAAAAATATTTAATTTATTCTTATTACATCTCCTCAGTATACTCCAACAGTTTTACTCATGCATTTTCTGTTCTATTCAAGAGTTTGAACACAATTAGCCATATAAAAATTCTGTCTAGCTCCCTGTCACATTTTTACAAGTCACAAGTTTACACAGCACTTATTTTACTCATCAAAAGATTGTTCTCATTTAGGTTACTGATTTTCTTTCTATAAATATTTCTGATGTGTTGCATGCAAAATAAATTTAAATAATCAGAAAAAGATGAGTATTACCAGTGACCTCTGACATTCAGTAACTTTACTACTGTACATGCTCCCATGAGCATGTGTGGATGATTAGCCAGTTGAGGTTTTATTTCAAAAATAAAATCCTGAAGTATTCCAGTAATGATCACAGGTTGGTATGACCACTTACATTAGTTAAGTTTTTATTTGACCATGTTCAAAAACTAATTTCTTACCTCCATTTCTTGCCTTAACCATTCTTCTAGCTCTGAATTCTTTTTAGCATGGTGAGCAATCAAATCTGATCCTCCAATAATGTGTGGAAGTTGTCCTGCCCCAGGGTAAGCTACCTGTTGGACAATAAATTCTTACAACTACAAGGCAAGCATAGTGCAAGTAAAGATCTATTTTAACAAATTCAGAAAGTCTATTCAGCTATCACAGAAGAAAGTCAAGCAGTCTTTCTTTGAAAAACATTCAAAGATCATATTTAAAAGTGACTGAAGTTAAAAAAGCATTTACAGAAAGTTGTTAACTCCCTCCTTTCACCAAAAGAAACAAACAAGAATACATCTGGTAAGTTAAACATGCTAAATAAATTTCATAGTGCATTAAGTGCAGTTTGAAATATCGATAAAAATTAACTTATATTTTATTGTCAGACTGCATACGTATCTGTTATAAAATGGTGGAAAAGAAAATACTATCAGAAAATTAAAACATTATCTAAAAATGAGAGCATACTCCCAGGAAGTACTATTATGTGATCACATTCTATACATAGTATTTTACTGAAGTGCCCTTCTAGTCACCTTATACCATATAATTTTAATTTTATTTTATTTTTAATATAAGCTGAAGTGGTACTTTTATACTGAACACTAAGAATCCTCTTGCAATTGTCTTCAGGACCCAAGCAATCAACCATCTTACTTTTGTAAGATTTAGTTCTATTTATAAATCCAAGATTTATTAGTTAAAATGAAATTTTGGATCAGCCTATTCAGTATATATAGGTCTTTGGAGAAATGGAATTCCTAGCTTTGGAAGTACAACCTGAACTTATCACCTAACAACTTATTACAAGTAACAGCTTGGAATAGGGAGTACAAGTATCTAAATAATCTAGCACAAGGTAAGCCTTTGTCAACCTGGTACTTCTTCAGTCAATGAACAACATACTGTTTACAGTATAATAAGGTATTTAAATTGTTTCTTTCTTTAGTTATTATCAATTTATAAAAAAATCTTTATTAACGTATTTCTACAATCTGAAGGCAACATTTTTTAGTATTTTTAAATAGTGCCATCTTGTGACCATTTAAAAAACACACTAACCTTTTTGAACATTTTGAAATTTTTCTTTCTCCCATAGCTGGTATTTCCAGGGAGATGACTGTTCTGTCTTGGATGGCTGACAACCAGTGATCTGAACTCTGTCAAGAGAAGCCTGCTAGGAAGATTGATGGAGTCATCTTGCAGTTTGCTGTGGTTCTTATGTGGGAAGAAAAAGGAAGAAGCATTCAAGTGTGTGAGCAGACATACAGCATATCTAACAGTACAAACTGTAGAGAAATTACTGTGAGCAGAGCTAAGCAAAAGTTAGGATTACGAAACAGTGAGGGAAAGCAGCAGCAGTGCTAGAAGCCAAGAAGATGTATGAACTACTCAGCCTCCTTATATACCATGAATAGAGTAAATTTGTTTTGCTTGTGTTTAAATATATCTTTAAATACTCCATGGCAGACAGAGTTGAACGTTTTCAGCTCAATTCTAGCCTAGAGATACTTGCCCAACTCCAGGGCTGTAAACTGAATTTGATCAAGGCATCAAATTTTTCTTGTCCATAAGAATGCTCATATGCCAGCAAGTTTGCATCCACATTTTGCTGCCTGGGGCTACATCTATGTGGATTCCAAAGGATGCCTGGGTGCAGGACAAGTTCACGAGTAACATTAAACTATGTTCAAGCACAGCTCCAGCCCAGATGCAGAACAGTTGTTTTATAGTAAAATATAACTAAAAGTCCTTTTATCTGACTGACCCTGCAGTTTGGTATATCTGCTCGGCATTCCCTCTTCTTGGGTTTTTTTTTTTGTATGTAGGTGAAATGGTATTATTCTGT
>WBNO01001378.1:6076-97121 GCA_013400575.1 Peucedramus taeniatus
ACATGGGAGGAGGCTGTCACGATGGCAGATTCTCTCCGGGCAGTGCCAGGTGTGACATGGAAACACAGGAAGTCTCAACTGTGTTTCCTGGGGAAGACTATGGTACAAGAGAGAGATTCCTCTCTCCCTTGATAAATTGAGAATTAAACATCTGAGGGGTGGTAATGAACTGAAAATTTATTATCTGAGGGGTGGTAACTTAATTGAGAATCCGAAGTTTTGTCACTGTGTTTTGTTAAAAATTAAGTGGGGGGAGGAGGAATGTTTTAGAAGGTTTTCATTTTGAATTTTATATGTGTATTCTTTCTATTATAGTTGTTAATTAATAAAGTTTTTTTCCTTTATTCTTAAGCTTGAGCCTACTTTACTCTGTTTCTAGTCACATCTCACAACAGCCACTGGGAAGAATATATTTTCATACGGGCACTGGCATTGCACCAGTGTCAAACCACAACACTAGCAAAGATGGGATGAAGACAACAAATGAAAATATGTCTAGCTTGAGTTCATCCATTTAATAATTCTCAAGGTTAGCCAAGTTCTTCATTTTTTATAAACACAGCACCTATTTAATGCTTAGAAATACCTGAACACCTCATGACAATTCCAATAAGAAAAAGCTTTTTATAGGTCTCCTGCACCTATGGAAGAGCAGGAATAACAGATTTCCCATAAACAAAAAATATGGACGCAAACTCCCAGAATCCAAGTCTTTCTGATCATTGGTCTTACAGAGGGAGAGATAACTCTTCACATGTTTGAAAACACCACCTGCTCACACTTGTTGAGGCATGGAGTTCTACAGAAACATAGAAGTTACTGTGTTCTTCTCTCATTCTGTATAACTGCTACAAATGTCAGTGCTTTGCTCATCCAAGTCCCATTGCACAGCCAAAGTCACCAGTAGAAAGTATCAGTATCAAGTGAACCTAAAACTCTGCTAAAGCTTTTTTATGATGGATAATTGTGCCCTTTCTTCCCCTTGACACATGTAACCATTTCCTCCATACCCATTACCTGCAGTGAGAAAACCAAACTTTTTAAATGCATCTCCCCTAAATTCTTAAATCCCTTATTCTCCAACAGAGATTTGGTCATGCTGCTTTTGCTGTGACAATATGATGTGTGCTAATAACTTTCTGATTTGCTGCCACTGGTGTTTCAGCAATTGTTTTTTCATCATGGAGTTCTCTTTGAAGATTATTAGTCACTGTCAAGGGTGACCTGCTAGCTCCATTGTTAGTGGTTAATAAATGATTCTTCTTTACATAATTTATACCAAAAATTAAACTCTAAAGGTTATGCTAGATGTTACCATTCCTAAAGACCAAGTCTAAAAGTGCAGGTATTAAAAAGGTGAAATGCATGAAGCAGCACAGCTATTCTTGGGCAAGCATTAATAATTAGATATTACTTTGGAGAAAGGGCAATGCTTCATCTGAAGATGAAGTATTATCTTCAATATCTCTTTGTGCATTTGGTGGAACATTCCCACTGATTGTGCTTCTAATCTCAAAATAAGTTGGCAGGTTTGCCCTTTTCTACCTGAAATATAGTCTCGTCTGGGAAACCTTTACCAACACATCCTGACAACTGTTATGTCCTATTAAAGGTTGTTCACTGATATTTGTAGTATCTTAAATACACACTGCATTATTACAGGTGAATTCTACATCTGCTTAGAGTAAAGATTTTGATGAAAACAAAAGGCAAACATTTCTAGGGGCCATCTTATTTAGGAAGCAGACTCATTGCTGTGTTAAGCTATTGCTGTATTTTATGGAGTTGCTTCAGGAACAGCAAAGTGTGCTGGAGATGAAAAACAGGCAGAAAAACAGGCAGGTGTCAGACTCCAGGAAAAATGCGGTCATTTATGATCACCTGCTCTCCAAGAACAAGAGGGTTCCACAGACACTTGATAGAAAAGGCAAAAACACCGTAGACTGAGCACTACATCAGTGATATTAAAAATTACTCTCAAATATTACTTCCCTTTCTCCAGATGTCTTTAGGAAATTCCTCTTCATGTGGCAGAAGTATTTTTTTTGTTTTAGTATAGTTTTGTTTGGTTTAAAAAAATCCCAGCCAAACTGTTGATCACATGAGAAAATACAAGATTCCATTGGTTTTATGAAGAAGAAACATGCATGTTAGTCTCATTTAATGTCTAGAAAGATTTACCTTGTCTTCAATCAAGTAATTAAAGAAGAAAAAAACCTGCTTGCTTGCATTATTGAAGAAAATATACCGGAAACTAATGCGCTCATTAAATTATCCCTTTAGGGCTGGCAAAACAGTCCACACTCCATTTTTGTCAAAAATCTACCCCAGAACATCTCATGTCAAGACAATTTAGCTTTTATGTTTGTAGTAATTTTAGGTACCCATTTGTGCTTACCACTGTAGAAAAGGACTACAACAGTTAGTTAAAAAAAAAAAAAAAAGAAAAGAAACTAAACCCTAGAACCTTCAAATTCTTTTGAGAATCAGAAATTAGAGTTTAGTGAAATTTTTCCACTAGATGAATTATTGCTGAGAGTGTTACAGTATTGGGTAACAGACAGCATACTGATAATATCCAACTGTGACAATTCAGAAAAATATATAAAATAAAACCATGTCACATCTTCTTGTGCTTCTTTTAAAATTGTGCACAAGGACCAGGAATGTAACAAAATAATTTTTTCAAGTTATTAAAATATCCATAAAAACAACTCTGCTGATATCTGTCACACTTTCCTGGGCCAAAAGGCAAGGGTCACTGGAAGGTAATTGCATAGAAAGTGCTATAGCATGTAATTATTTAATCCCTTTTATGTTTATAGCCACATTTAATCATTAAGGATGGTGAAAATGTTTTTTTCAAACATGTTTTAGCTAACTACAAGCTCAATACACATATTCTGAAGACAATGTTTGCATGAAAGTTACTTGCCCTTGTATGCAATTGTATATATTGATTTAGAAACAACATCAAACTGTCTCTAGTTAGTCTAAGTCAGAAAACCTCATCCCATCTATTTCTCTCTGTGAGCCAGCACATCCTGCTGAGGTATGTATCCTGTGCTCCTGTGGCTCTTCAGCAGAAAAAAAATGTGTGTGCTTAAGAATTCAGCAAGAAAAACAGAACAGTGGGGCATTTGCAGACTTGTGATAGTCTTAAGTGCCATGCACTCAGCTGCAAAATATAAACCACCATTAGCTTTTTCACTTGTTTTGTGAAAAAAACACCCAAGCCTGACACAAGTTTAGCTTGTTTGCTTGCCCATCACAAAAAACATTACTGCAAAAGACAGTCTTTATTACTACTACTGATCCAGCCACAGCCTATGAAAATCAGCCAAAAGACTTATTCCTAAGACTTTAGAATTAAACACATGCATGCAGTATAGCTAGAATTTAAGCAAGGATTAGAACTTGTGACCTTCAAGTATAAATTTATAATAGTGACATTTGTAAATTACTTTTTAAGACTAATTTAAGGACATGAGTTGAACACATAGTTAACTTCAGTTGAAAAAGTATTCTCTTTATACTTTGCAAGTATTAACCCCTTTTTAACCTCCCCATTTCTTTGTATGTCCCTTGCATACAAAACTTGTACTTACTAAACGAACAATCACAGGCAGAAACATCCCAGATATACATTAATACAAGTGGGTTATTTTCATGTGACACTAAGGAAGTGGAGTTTACTGTACGGGATCTAAGTCTGTGTGTCCTGAGAATTCCCTCAACATCAAAGACACGTAAGAATTCGCTTATATCATGTCTCTGAGAATACAAACACAGTTTCACATCTAAAACTTATTCTGCAAAATAAATTAAATTAGATGCTGCCTACTTTATGAAGTTAATTAAACCAACACACCCACACAAGTGACTTTGAGCTGTCTGCCTATTTTAATAAATAAGAATGGCTTGGTTTTGAAAGAAACAGATTTCTGACAAAATGGAAAAATATTCAGCCTTTGGTCTTCTTCCATTTTGCTTACTGGGGTGGAAAAAAAAGGTGGTGAAGAAAGTATGAATAATGAGGTCATTTCACATTTGTGTTTCTTACAAGAAATAAAGGAAATAAATTTCAGAACTTAAAAATTCCAAAAAACTTTATGAAAGTAGATCTTCACTTTTATGTATGTCAGACAGCTGAAACTGATGAAAAGTTGACTGGGGCTACTTAAAGTGAAAAATCACATGCATGGTACACACTGAGCTTTAGTTCGTAGGCGAAAGAAGAACCAGAAAATGTTGCAGGACTGTAATTACAGAATAAAATGTAGGTGCTTATATTGTAAAATGCGAGTCAGTCTACAATCCAATTAAATATGTATCACTTTTCAAAAAAATATTTTGCTGTAACAATATGTACAAGGTAATTGAGGCTATGAGAGACAGGCCTACAGCGTGAGTATGACTGTGCATCTCTAAGTGCTTATGAATTGAGAAGGTATTTTAAAGGATTTTCTGGGCAGCTGGAAATCAGGAATCTGGTTTTGATGGCTTAATGGGGAAATGGAGAGAAAGAGTGCATGTAAAAGGCGGTGTGCAAGAGGGCATGACAAAGAGTGAGTGAGACAGGATGAGAGGGGGAGAGAGCAAGAAGAGGAGGCAAGAGCAAGTGGGAAAGAGCATGAAGAGAGCAAGGAAGTGCATGAGAGCGGGCAACAGTGATTGCAAGAGCAACAGTGAGGGCAAATGCAAGCAAGAGAGCAAGCACTTGAGAGCATGTAGGAGAAGGAGACCTTGTCTAAAATATTTAGTAATGTCAGCTATTAATAACGTATGACGTAAGAAACTATCTTGTCGACAGTGAACTGTGTTCTGACCCACTTACTACAGAAGTCAAATGTGACCTAACACAGTGGGGCTGGAGCACTGAAGTTCAGGTACTAACACTGTGTTTGAAAACAGTATCAATTAGTTGGATGAAAATCAATTTTAAAAAAATCAGCAGATCCCAGGAGGGGCAAGTAAAATCTGATACAGGGTATGGGTTTCTGCTGGTGGTGATTGACACTGGCACAGTTTGTGTTGCTTCTCTGCCTCCTTTGCAAAGCACAGTGTACAAGGACTTGTTGATTAAATGACACCATGGACTTATACAGAGACTACACTGTTGCCCTGAAGCATTCCCACTAATAATTCCTTTTGTATTTGAGGCCAAATTCACAGTAGACTCCATGATAGTGGAATACACATATAAGCACTGGACCATTACATGGATCAAATGATTCAAAAGAGTGTAGTCCTTTTGTCTGTTTCCCATGGCCACCCCCCAGACTCAGGTGGAAATGGGCTTCTGGGACAGCTTCTGAGAGCAAACATGTAGCTCAGATCAGTATTTCCCTCCCATATGAGGAAGGAAATCTCTCATATTACCTCCAAAAAGAAAGAAAAATAAGCTGGGGAAGGAGTAGGAGTGGCTCCAGAAACACAGCTGGAAATTAGCTAGCTCCAGTACTCGCAAGAAGTATTTTGGGTTTTGGTTTCACTATGGATGACTTCCTGTGCCCTGTTACATATTTTCCTGTCTATGATGTGCAGGTTTGCAAGTTTGATGTCTTTTGGAGCATATCTGTGACCTGAAAGTACATCCACCCTCTGTCTCTCCCATGTGATGCCAGGAGTCCCACTACTTGTTGCCAGAAGACTTTTTTTGAATTTTACTTTAAAAACATTTTAGCTTCCCTTCTAAACGTAAGAACTGAAAATATAAATAATTATTAATCCAAGTACTGAACAAAGTTATTGTTTCCTCACTTGTAGCTATGTTACATAGTGTAATATTAGAAAGCCAACCCCCATTGAATAGAAGTCTGCTTGCCTAGCATCCTTCCAGGAGTCTGCTTCCCAAACATCCTTCAGCCTTCTGGAAGCAGTAAAATCCTTCTGCTAACGGTATGGAATAATTCTGAGAGAGCTACAAAAGACTTTTCATAGCTCTAGGATTAATGAGCTAGGTAACTTGTCACTATTTGCTCATTATAAAGAAAGCTCAGAATGGTAATGGCTAAAAGTCATTAACTTCTGGCAGCAGCTTAGTGACATATGGGAAGAACTGGTGGCCTCAGCTCACTTCTTAGAGCACATAACATTTCTCATTTGTCAGTCCTAGCAGGAAGACCACAGTTTGAATGCAGACTGGAGAGCTGCTTTCTGCATCCCAATATTACATCTCATGGAATTTGGAAACCACCAGAAGAGCTGCTGTGGCTGCTGGGATCTCTCTTCCCTGAGTTACACACATCAGTTTCAAATTAGGTAATTTGGCATCTAGCTACTGACTTCAAGGCTAAGGGATTCTTAAAATAAAGCAATTCCCAAATCACTATATTTATTAAACGGCCACAGGAACATAGTCAAATGCACTTACTGCTCAATCACACTCTTTATCTTAAATTGTGGCTCTTCAGTTCTCTCTCTTCTGTTTTGAAGTCCTGAATAAAATCTCACAGAAATTTTTTTAAATCATAACTGTGCCTGAAACAAGTTGGAATTTACAGCATTTGGGATTTACGAAGACCTGCTAACACACAGCAGCCTTGAACTACTTCTCAAAAAAAAAACCAAAAAAACCAAAAAAAAAAAAAAACAAAAAAAAAACAAAAAAAAACCCAAAAAAAACCCCACAAAACCAAAAAAAACCCCAACATGCAGCAGGCAACTGGACAAGTTTATATTTATTTTGGGGGTTTCTTCAATCATAGGAATATGCATTCAAAACCACAGTAGTTTGAACAGAAAACTTTTAGTTTGATCAATCTTTTGATTAACCTAGTGCTGAAGTACGTTTGTCCCTTCAGAGTGAGCAGGAGCATTGTCAGACTTGTGGCAGCCTGTGAGTTGAAAGGTACTAAATATGGAGAGACAGAGAGGAAAACCCACACCAGAGATGCTGACAAGCTTTTGAGTATGTAAATTTTTCTTCTAGTAAGCACTGAGACAAGCAAGGCCTTGAGGATCTTTGCAAAAGCTACTATCATGTTTTATACTATTTAGGTAGCAGTGGTTGGATCCAGAATCCAAGTTACAAAGTAGTCCTTGTGCAATTTCCATTTACACACAAAATGTGTCATCTTTCTTTTAGGAACAGACAAATCAAAAGTTTCATGATAACAAGAAATTAGCCTGGCCACCAGCTTCAGCCAGTTTTGCACTGTGTTTAAAATAGCATTAAGTTGTCCTGCCCTAAACTCTACCCCGATGTTGTTTACATGTCTGCATTTATCCCAAGTAGGAATAAAATCTAAACCCCTAAACTCAAACAACTTAACCCAGACACTTTGCCTTAGGGTGTACAGTTGCTTTTCCTCAACACTTCTTCTCTAAATAGCTATGCCACTTTGAGAATCAAAACAACCAATGACAGAAATTGCCACAACATTTTGGTCATGTTGTTGCTCTTGAACTCAAGTCAAGAGCTTATGAACAAAAATACATAGTTTCTTTGCTTTTTTTTCACAATGAAACACTTAGTATGAAAAGCATGTTTTACTTCCATTGCTGTTCATTAACACCAAATCTTTTAACCACTGAGTAATTCACTGCTGCCTACACTGACAGCAAGCTTGACATACACAGCTTTGTTTCTCTGTGGTTTAATACATGCAACTGAAAATCCTGTATTCAGTCCAAGTAGTTCAGCATCAAATCAGGACAACTATTTTTCTACAAATTCAGAACCCATTGCTGAAACTTTTGGGCAGTATTATTGCTCAGATATCAGAGAAGATATTTAGACATAACACACTTTTACCAGCAAAACCATATGTTCTTACAACTTTATATTATAAGAAAAGGTCAGTTGTATTTTAAAAGTAGAAATGCAAAAAAAAAAAAAAAAAACCTAGAAGACAAAGTAGTGGACAAACTTTAAGCCAAGGAGTTGGAGCTGAGGTTTCTATTTAATTCTGTTAACTGTAGTAAATACTGAGCAAAGGAAGTCAGTAGATCCAAAACATCTAGACAGGGCAAAGCAGTAGCTTAAATGGCATGCTGAAAATATGAGAGGAGTCTAAGGTAGGATGAGCAGCCCCAAAGGACAACAGCTGGATTTTCAACAACAGAAATACACCTCAGTGCTGTCTCAGAAACTGAAAAGGCAAGAGCAATGCCACATTTAACTAAAAGCTAATTGTAAAACCATATTGATAATCACAAATATTGTGTTGATTCGATAGGACAGGTCACAGTCCTTTCCACTTCAGACCATGACATGAACTGCAGCTGTTCACAGGAACAATTACAGAAATACGAATTTGCAGTTAAAAAACAAAATGAAATCCACACTTGAAGCTGTTCTATAAAGCAGCTATGCTTAGAAGAGGCAAGCATAACAGCTTACTTAAACCACCAACTACTCATAAATGCCTCCCCAGTATAATGATGAGAATATAATTACACCCTTTGCTATATTTTGTAGAGAGCTTATTTCTCTTTTTAATTTATGACAAAGATTTTCTCAATTTCAGGTAAACTATAAGGCATAAAAATAAAAATATAAAAATTCCATATAACTCTAAGACCTCCCCCTGGGGGGGAAGTGAGGAATAATTTCTCACTAGCAGATCATGCTCAGTGTCTTGATAGCCTTCTGGGGAAGTATTTTTAAATATAAGTTTCATTACCAAACTGCAAGGAGAAGGTAATCCTAGTGAAGGTTTTACTTATGCAAGAGCTTTGAATTGTCTGTCTGTGTATATGAGTATATATAAATGTAAACTTCCTGCTATTTTAGAGCACTGCCTCTCTATCCCTTCTCAAAAATGTCAAGAACTTTCACTGAACTTTTAAATTCTCTTTCTGGTGGAGAAAGACCAAAATACCTGCAAGACCTGTTAGAATAACACACACAAGGACTCAGACTGTCCCCATCAACTGCTACAGCAGATAACTGAGTCAGACAGAGGAGGGGCAGCTACTCCTGAGGACAAGAGAGTAATGAAAAAGTTAATTTCCACATTGGCAAAATGCAAAAAAAAAACCCAAAAACATTGTGCCAAATGATTTGGAATTTTGGAAGCACAATTGTTCCAACAACTGTCATTTAATCTCACAGTTTCAGCTGAGGCTTTATTCTAACATTTTTTGAAGAGGGTTGCCAACAATGAAGGATACAAAACCTCCAAGTTCTCCAATTCACCAAAAGGTGATTGCAATCTGAAACCAGAAATAAATGAGGAGTTAAAACTGAGAACTACTTTGAGGCTAATAAAAATCTTAATAATAGCAGTAAGATATGTCCAAAGATTCTGTCAAGGAAAACAAAAGAGAAAAATTAATTATTTCCTGTTGCTTGATTTTTGTTTACTCATACCTTTAGGCTTGGTGTCCCTAAGTTGTGTCTGCACCAATCAGACCTAGAACCTTGTTTTTAAATGAGACCTGAGACCCTATATGTACTAAACTGAGACTAAAAGCAAATATACTCATCACTTCAATTCATGACAAAAACTGTCAGTGAGTCACTGACAGTGCTCATGTCAAAAGTCAGCCCAGGCAACATTTAAAACCCCACAGGATTTAATAAAATCCAACAGGACCCAACTTTGAATCACAGTTACTGATTTAATCAGAGGCCTGATTATCTCATTATTCTGTGCTTCACATTTATTGCTCAAAAAATAGTAAAACCTACCTTTGTCCTCAATATACTGTTGTATGCAAGTACTGTAACTGTTTCCTTTAGAGTGCAATACTAAAATACATTATAATATCTTTGAGGCATAAATCTCTAACGGAGAAGCCTATTAAGATTAAACAAAAGCCTGTAAGAGCAGCATGAAGTAGACTTTGTAACATTTTTAGACAAATCAAGGAATTAGTGTTAAGACAGCAGACCTGTTTTTGCCAGTCTAGTGAGAAGAACACTATTAGCTCATACTCTCAGTTTTAAAGCATCCTGTGAGACATTCTACCTCTAAAGATGAACATTTACCAAAAGGGATTAATTTGCAACTCAAAATGGTCTCATTCTCTCCACATTGTTCAGAATGCTTTATAAAACACTATTAAAGGAAATAAGACTATTTCAGTGATTAAAATTAGTAGCCTACATTAAAATAATTTACATTTTATTATTAAAAAGAAACTTAGAATAACATAAATTGTTTTAACTCTTTGGGAAATACTCCCTTTCTACAGTGAATCTTGAAAAAAAAGCTAATTTTATTACACTGTCTTTCTGCAGATGTTTTTTTAATCCATGAATGTTACATGTGTTACAGTGCTTAACTGGGACCCTCCACTAAAGGATGTGGTAGAATTGATTTACAGGTTATCAAGGGACAGCAGCTTTCTTTCTCACCTGCCCCCAGATTTTCTATGGGTGAAGTCCTGACTATGACTATGTTAGAGAATGTGATATGCAGCCAAATTATATTCCAGTCAATACATATTCCATGAGCTTCCAATAAGCATCACACACAGGAGAGGGCAACATTTTTTATTGAGTAGTTTAGCCAAAACATATAATTTTATTTTAGTCAGGACACATTTAGTCACAAGACCAAAATGTATTCTTCATTTAATTAAAAAAAAGCTCAGTACTTAAATGAAATTCACAAAACCAGGATGCTATTCATCATCATGTTCTCTATAGTCAAAATTTAATTTCCAACAGAAAATCTGTCAGACAAAATTTTATTCAAGTTGCTGATAATGCGTTTAAAAAAACACACCCAGTTAGACCCCTCATCCTGGGAGCAGCCAGATACTTTTTCCTGCAATGTGCCATCTACTTCTAAACAAATGAAGTTTCAAGAGAGATTCACCACCCATATTAAAAAGGGAAGGAATATGGAAGAAAAAAGAAAAAAAAAGAAAAAAAAAAAAAAAGAAAAAAAAAAAGCCAGACTCTCTAATTCTCCTCTTGGGCCATCTATTTCCTTAGACAATGACACCTAGTCACTGAGAAAACTAGAGCCCATGCTCAAGCATCCCAAATTTGTTCCCACAGCTTCAGATGGAAGTCCACAGTAACAACTTCAGTTGGAAGACCCTGCCCACTTCTCATCAGACCTGAACATTTTTGCCAAATAGGTATGGGATGATACTGATGATCCTACAGAAACCGAAAATAGTTGTGAATGCCTTGACAGAGGCACTTCATATTTTGGGTTTGTTCTGTTATTCAAGATAGAGAGGAGCACTCAGAAAATGACATGAGTTAATCAAATACTTTTATTTTACTCCTGACTTCAATTTGAAACCCTGCATAAAAATTTATTCTGAAGATGAAACCTAAATCAATGCTTCCTACCAATCACACAAAAACCAGCCCAGTGGCAAGTATTTCCAGCTGCACTACTGTTCTGCCAGAATGTATCCATCCTGAGAGCTTGCTGCACCACAAACAGCTTTAGTTGAAGAACTTCATTCACAGAAGGTCTTTAAAACATGTTTCCTTGATGCTTTTTGCTTCCTCTTTCCTCCCACTATTTCTCCTGTTCCCACCAAGACCCAGAGCCCTCCTGCCCTTGGGCGTGTCACAGGTTTGGTAGTCAGTGAGCCACTCTTGTCACATTACTGCCTTGGCTTTCAAACACAGCAAACTTACAAGTGGCAGCACATTAGAACTGAAAATTTGTAGGTCTAAGAAATTATAGTTTAAGTTGCTATTTATCAACATAATTGGAAGTCATAATAGGGTGTACAGTGCTGGCATGCATATCAGGTACACACACTATACCTGTATTAAGTATAATTCATTCCCCCAAAGTTCTAAAAAGTGCTACTTAAGTCCGGCTTAAATCAAATGTCAGAGGAGCCAAAACCCCCCAAAAAGACTGTTTTTCACAGATGGAATTTTGTGAATAAGTCAGACAGATTTTTTAGTGCTAAATGTGATTTTTTTTTTTAATTTATTTTTTCTTGCAGCTCGCAACTGAAAATAAATGGAACTCAATATTATGTTCTGACTGCTTGTTCCAGTGATAGTTCTTTATTGTATGATTAACTTAAATGGATATATAATATATGTTTTAAGGCAGGTGGGGAAAAAGGTAATCTGGAGATTTTCAAGCATGCTTTTGAGATATTTTTGAGCTACATATTATGTGAGCTTTTTGGCTGCCTATGAACAAGCTGATACACAATTTTGAGCCATTATGCTGAGTGCCATGATCACACTACGCACTGACTCCTTTGACAGAAAGTTCTGTCATTGGCACAAGAATAAAAAAAATAAGTGAAATTAATAACAACTCATAATATTTGCTGATGTCTAACTGTCATCCACCACCACTGGCAGTCACAATCTCAACGCAAACTGGTACAAAGTCATACTATTTGGAAGGAATTAAATGTATTGATCACAGAATTACTGTATCCCATCCTCTTGAGTAGTTCATTCTAACCTTTTCTCTGTCACATGCTACGCAGAAAATAGAACTGGATATGGCAAGACACAGAAGTACCAAGAAAGACCCAAAATACAACAACATTTACATCACCTGTTTTGAAGGACAAGTTTTGCATTTTTGGTGGTAAAGTTAGCATTTTCAGATGACATTCAAATAGCCTGGCTTCTAACACTAATTTATTTCATAAATTTGGAAACTCATCCTCTGAATTAGCAGATTTAGTATCCTCCCTTATCACCATCAATTTCTCATGTAGCATGACCAGCCACCAAAGTGGCTGCTTAGAAGTAGCAATATACAGTAAAATAATCAAAAACCCCAAAGGTAAGGATATCTATTCCTGTTAAAAACCCAGTAAATACCTAAAGCGTCCCCAAAGAAAATCCCTTTTATATAACTGCACCCTCAGACTTCATTTTGCTCTGAGAGGAATATACCTGCTGTACAACCAAGAGGATGATTACACAGCAGGGCACCCATCTGAGGAATTAAGTCAGATTTTGAAAGAAACACCAAATCACTGTGTAAGAGCTTTGGTAAAACCCTCTGGTCCCATCCTGAACTTTCTGTGTCTTAATCTGAACAACCATGCCAAACCAGAGTAAAGTCATACAGACAAAAATGTCTACTTGCCAGTGAGAGAACAAACAATGCCTCAATTTCCTGGTCAGGAATGAAAATTCCTGAGTGATAAATCACAACTCTACTGGGCATTTCAAATCATAACTTTATCCTTCCCATATACACAACCACTTCATCTCCTTTCCCACCAACCCTGTGCTCTACAGGTATAAAACACTACTCTGTTTCAATCAATCTCACTGCCTTCCCAGTGGAAGTCACAAAGATTGTTCCCAACATGTATTGGGTTTAGAGCTTGCTTCTACCTTTTCCAACATGATGAGCAGCCTGTGCACCTGATAGCTTGTATGTTGTTTCCAAAGTAGGTTAAGTTTGTCATATTTAAAAGTGATCAGCTCTAACTGCATAGCTTTTCTGTGTCATTGTCCTTAAATCACCATGAGTTCAACAAAGCTTTCACAAGAAACCTGACACAGAACATCCAACATGGAAGATCAGCTTTTTGCTGTGGTAAAAAATATGTAGACAGGACAAATCCTCTTATATATTCATTGCATAAAACACTGAAATTTAATATAATGGTTTTTTTATAACAAGCAGAAGTTGGATTTAGCAAAACCTTTCTTCATTGATAAGCAAATAATAGTCACATAAATTATCCCTAATGTTTTTTGGTCGTTTTCGCTCATTTATTTTTAAAAAGTTAGATTTCCATCCTACTTTATTAAAATCAGACCATTACATAAATACACACTGTTACATGAATAATTCCTGCATGTTAGTTTTTGTAACTTATGTCATGGTGTTCACAGGGATGCAAGACTACAAGGTCTGCATTTTGGCATATAATTTGTCTTGGGTAGAACTGCTACAAAGCTGATGAAAAATTATGCCCATTTTCCAATCATAGTAGCTGTAAATACACACTGAGCAATCCTAGCAGGAGTTTAACCTGAGCCAAGAAACAAGCCAAGGAACATGAAAAATGGCATCTTGGTAACTCTATGTGGCATCTTTATAATTAAGTGCCACACTGATTAGAAGCCTAAACCATCAATTAAAAATTAATGAACTTCCTGTAAAAAAACAAGAGAGGATCTGACAATCTTGGGGAATGTCAAGATTCATCAATATACATTTTGACAGCTGTTGCACAGTAGTTAACTATCATGATATTCATGGAGCAAAGTAATTCTTCAAATGGCTGTGACACAACTGCTAGCAATGTGGCACCAATCATCTGATACACAGCTTCTCTTTAAAGGCTTTTTATGTTCTCCAGATTATTTTAAAATAACCCTGGAAATTGTTTGTAGAGCCTGCAGTATCTCTACAATTGCTTTCATACAGACTTTTTTTTTTCCTCCCTTCAGATAATCCTACAGTTTGCAAATCTGGAAAATCCTTCTGACTCTCAACATTACACGTGATGTTTTAGATTTGGCTTCAAAACCAGCACTTAAACTTTTTCCAGCTATTTCTGTGTGTCAGAGTCTTCTGTAATCAATCATATTTTTTATGAAGCAGAGAAAAAAAAATACCAGAAAGTCTTCAAGTCTCTAATCAACACAGAGAGTTGATTCCAGGACCTGAGTCTGATACAGAAACAAAACATTAATGTAGCAAGTGCTAGGAAAACTTGGGGTTTTTTGGTTTTGGTTTGTTGCTGGGTTTTGGGGTTGTTTTTTCTTTCTTTTTTAATAAATAAGTTGCTAAAGAAGTTGCCTGCATGACAGGCAATCCAATGGCACCATGGCACTGTATCTTAGGTTGAAGAGAATTTAATGTTGAGAACACACCTAGAATCCAGAATATGCTGTTGGAAAAAAATAAACTGGGCTGCAAACACGCTAGGCCTGTCATCTCATGATTACTCTTGCTTCCTCTGTGAAGCAAAAAAAACCCCAGAACCAACCAAACAAGCAGAGGCAGATGTGATATCTTATTTCCAAGTGTCCTGTTAAAAACAGTTCAGATAATGATCTGTAGATACTCCTTGAGAGCAAACATGATGCTCAGTGGAGCTGCAGGATGCTCCTGGGCTTTTAGTATCACAGCAGGGCTGGGGCAACACAGTCCTGCCCTGCTGCACAGCCTGGGAGGGGGAGGGCAGAGCACCTGCAAAGCCATAAAGCCAAGCCAAGGGAATTGCCTGCCCATTTACATCAAATGTGCCTTGACAAATTCAGCCTCCTGGCTCTCAGCAATCTACTTTTAAGCAAAAATCCCAAGGATTGAAAAATCAACTATTACAAATGTCTGTGAGAACCTTGTTATCAGCCAAGAAGAGACACAGAACTGGGTACACACAAACACAACACCTCCAGTTCCCTACGGCCAGATGAAATGAACATTTTAAGGACTATAATTGCTTACAGAAGTATTTTGTCTTGTTGTGCTTAGCAAATCATGTGCTGATACCTCTTTAATATTTTAGTGCCTGAATAGATTTAACTGCTTTAAGTTTTCATAAACACCTGAAGACAGAGAAAGCTAATGCAGAAAGCAACTGGAGCTCAATAAAACTACATTAAACTCAATAAACTTGTTAAGATTCAACCACACCAGAGTTTAGCAGACCTGTGAGGAAATCAAATATGGTTCTATGTCTCTGTTAGGTCAGTTTAGAACTTTATCAGCCCCATTTTTTTTTCTAAATAATGCTTTGGTCCACCCAGGACAGAGGGATAGTCTGGCTCACATGCTTCACAGAAGCCACTGAAATTTTGGAACTGTTTGGAAGTCTAAGAGCTTTGTCACATGCCTAAATATTACCCACGGTTACCCCTGTAAGACTTTCCATGCAGTCAATTTACAGTTGCAGTTCTCAAATTTCCATTGTGTGCCAGCAAAAACCTCTGGGAAGTATATTCCCTGACAGAACCCATTTCCCCAGTGAACAGCAGAGGTATCTAGCACAAAAAAGCACCTCTGCTCTCTGACCTGTAGGTCAGATGAAATGGAAAAACTGTTCATACTCTGACAAAGACAAACCTGGTGCAGTGTTTTAAACTTAGTGTGTTAGAGGTGCACCTGTGACAGCTGTCCCACAAATAATCCTATGAGAAGAGTTTTACATTCAGAATTGCTATCAAGAGGAAGCTTAAACTGCCAGTGACACACAGTATGTTTTATTTGAAGAATTTTGTGTTTCATTGTAGCCCAGAGGACCATTAGCTGCAGCCAACTAAAGTGTATTAGATGCTACTAAACATCCATTCCCTCCAGGCTTAATTGCAAAATGCCATCAACCCTCTTCTGTGGAGATTCCTCTTCGGTGGAGAAAATGGAATTTCTATTTTGGATACCTAGTATGCTTTGAAAGTTCCCTCCCTCCCTCCTTCACCCTTATTTTTTTTCCTTCTTGATCCTTAGGACTTGGTTTGACAGAAAAGTTTTTCATTTCATAGTACCCTCTCTGTTATATATATATATTTTTAAAGCATTTCTTCTCCTACTCTGGTGAAAAAATAATCAAATTATGTCTCCATTCTACATTGTTTCCTTTAACAGCTGTCTTCTCAGAAGCTGGATCTTCGGGTCACAATAGGCCACAAGCACAGAAAACAATTAGGTTTTCTAAATTATTAATCAGTGTGTTCATTTGATTAAACCAGTACTGTCTGGATCTCTTAGCATCCAGTTTACTGATCAAAGCTTTGATTACTATCCAAACATGCCTTTTAAAGAAAAAAATTATATTGGAAACCAAGTGGGTGTTTGCTTTCCTGTTATAATGATATTTCACATAGAATTGAACCATACTGTATATTTTATCTAAGAAATGTATTGAAATGAGAACTGAACTGTACAGAAATGGACTGTTTCACAACAGATATTTTCTACCAAAAAAAAATCAGTGAATGTCTGGCAAAAGCTCTGATTTCAATAGTGAGCAGGCAAGTTAGCAAAATAGGACAGGGGAAGCAGATCACAGAATGGCTGGTTCACATCCCAGTGCTCAGCCCTGTTGTGGTTCTGGAAACATGACAGCTGTAGGCACTCATGTGACACTTTGGATACCTTTCTGTGGTTGGAAATCATACACAATATACACAACTACAAAATCATTTGAGGGATTTTAGATGACCCAAGTGTACCCATGTGTCAACATGGTTGATGCTCTTTGTTCTGCAACAACCAAGAGTAATATATGCAGGCAGGCTGTCACACAAATACAATTTAAAATAAGTGAACAAAATACTTAGTTCAGTGTTAAAATAACCACAGTTCAGAAGAGTCTTAGTTTGAACTGAATTACTTGGAGTCTTCTCAATTTACCACGTAATTAGTCACATTTTAAGATTACATCATCTCATTTAGACACATTCTCCCCTTTAATACCTTGATTTCTAACTCTTGAAATCGAGTCTGTCAATGATAATTCACAATAAAAATACAGTGACATTTCTAAAATCTGAAAGCACTACTGCATGTACACTATCTGTTATGCTGATAAAATAGACACTTTCATTCTGAAGTGCAGACATTTTGACATCTTTTAGTAGAACTAAAGAGTGACGCTAAGAAAAATTAATCTCCCTTATGATGTTGAAGGTAGGAATTTATCCTTTACTGAAAAATTCCTTGTCAAGTTCTTAAGAGATCAGATATTACTATGGAAAAAGGATCTTGACTGAGAAAAAAAAGCAATAAAATAAATATGGAATATAAACTTCTGTGATTTTTTAAATCAAAACACAATCTTACTAGCAGTTATAGAATTTATCCAGCTACAATATGTTTACATCAGATCAAACAAAAGTTATTAAGAGAAATATCACTATTTAATCAAATCTGACTTTCAAACAAAGTTGGGAATGTGTTTAAGACCAATGCAATAGAATTGGTTCATACCTCTTTGAGTAGAATTTTTTTTAATTCAGTGTTTCATTTTAAAACATGTCAGTGGCCCATACGAAACACATGAGAAAGTTTACATATCCTCTGAGGAACAGAGACAGTCCATCACACACGGTATTTTTACCCTTGTGGCAAGCCTTAGCAGAAAAGAGACTGAAACAACATCCTTATTCTCAGAGGCAGTCTCTCTAGAGCAAAAAAAAAACAAAACAAAAGAAGCAGTGGAAGAAACATGGTAGAAGTTTAGACTTACTGTGTGCACAATAACCCTATCACACTGGAAAATACTGTGTTCTGTAGCAATTGGCCAGGGACACTTCACTGCTGCTTTGCCAGAAACACAACACCACTGTGGAAGAATTCGGGGTGGATGCAAGCTGTTCAGCAGATTTATTTTAACCTGATCTTTATCAGATCTAAAACATGGAGGTGTTCTCCAAAATGCTGCAGCTCCTAGGATGAAATGTCTGACCAACCTACGTTAATGAAAGCTCAGTGAGTCAGAGTTGCATAAAACACCCACTAAGGATCAGGGCCCACCGACTCCAGCAAAGTGAGAAGGATGAAGTACCAGAAGAGGCACTCCCACAAAAGCTGAGAGAAGTGGCACAGGCTCCTGGACTTTAAAAAGCTTCTTAGAAACAGGTATTTCAGGCTTGTTATACAGCTAAAAGAAACATTTCCAGGAGATTGTTCAAAATTTCAGAAACATTGATTTACTCTCCCAAGATGCTTCATTCCCTGCATTCCAGAGGATAAAGACTATGAATCCTAAAATTTCTGCAGTTGGAATAAGGTTAGCATGATCAGCATTCAGCTAAGAACATAGTATTTATATAATTCTAATCTAAAAGAAAATATGAATTACAGCGGCAGCTATTGATTTTTTAAAACTTGAATGATGCATGCAGTCATATTACAATATCAATGAAAGAAACAATTCATGTTATCACTGACTATGGCATACAACAATAAAGAGCAATGAAAAAGTATTTGTGGCCAAAAGCAGCAGAGACAGGTGAAATTAAGAGTGAAAATTAAAACATGCACTCTTTCTCCATTGGGGAAAGAAACAATTCCATGTTTTCCCAGTACTCAAAGACCAATTAAATGTTTGTAGTGCACCAAAAGAATTAGAGCATAAAGGTAATAAAGAGAGAAAAATAGAGAAAGAATAGAATGGGCACTTTTAAGAAATACACTTAAATGTGTTCATTTTTAATCTTAAAAGATGTTAGTCATAGGTCTTTTCCCATATTAATCTATGAATATTAGAAACCATAGAATGAAATACTTACTGAAAAAGTAAGGAAAGGTAAGGTGTTAGAAGAGAAATCTTGGATTTACTTTAATTCATTAAAATATTATCACAGGGGTAATATTACACTATGGAATCTGGCTGATGTAGTGTTTAAGTGCTTTCCAGGTCCAGGCACTTAAAACTCAATTCATAAAAATTAAAACTACAATTTGACTAAAATGATTCACTTCAGTCATCAGTTAATGCGACAGTAGTATATTTACATACCAATTTTAACACTTCAACTTTGAAAGGTCTGCACAAAGAGTAATTGTATATTTCATCTCTGAGGAAATGTGTTACTCCAGCATAAAGGAGAAAAAAGACAGAAACAGGTGAAAAAAACCCATAATGCAGTATTTCGCACTCCTGAGCTCCATCCAGCCTAGAACCTCATGCTGCTTCATAAGAATTTGTGATGAGAGGTACTAGACACTGAACATATTTTGTTCAAGCCAAAGGATTCACAGATCAGAAGCACAGTGTGTTGGCTCATGATATCTGACAACTTGTCAGTGGTGGCAGCAGAAGTCTCTGTATCCAGCTGCTTCTCCCGTCCCACCCCAGCACAGCACGCCTGGGAAATGCAGCAGTCCCTGCAGCGCAGCCCCTGATGTGCCAACACATTTTATAGCTGGGTGCTGTTACCTCCAAACAGCAACTATTTCAACTGGGATGCAAGCTCAATAGACGAGGGGACACTGACAATCTGCTCTGTTACTAGGCAGTGAAACTCCACTCACAAGAGCTTCAGCTCTTCTTTGGGACCGCATCACACATCAGATACATCGTAGATCACAGTGAAATCTTGCAGACTGGAAATTAGGCACCTGGGTTGAAGGATGAAAAATTTAAAAAGCCAAAAATATTGCTGTATGTGTGGATTAGTTTTCACTTGTCTTCAAAATTTTAAAATGTCCAGTGGTATGATGAAGGAGGAGCAATAATGAATGTGTTTAGGTCTTACAGATTCCTCGAAATGCAGCGTCTGACAATATCCAGACTTTAATGTACCTGTGAAATAAATATTTCTTCAAATATTCCAAGCATATTAACAGATTCAACTCATTCCCCTAACTTCTGCAGCTCACTGTACAAAACATGTTTCTAAAGAAATCCTGAAAGCAAGGGCTGGATTGAAGGACAGAAGATGCATTTTCTCCTTACTCAGTCGTCCTTGGGTTTCACTGGAGATTCACAACACTTGCGCAACACGATGTGGGAAAAGGTCACACCAGGTACAACTTCCAGGGCCCCTGTGCGACAGGATTGCTCAGTTTTCATGGATGAAGGATATATATTGGCCTACCAGGATCACCTTAGGTTTTATTCAGTGAGTTATATGCTTGAGGTAAACAAGAAAGCTGATTTTGAGGGGCAAGTCAGTGGTTGCAAATCCTTTTCCTACACAAACCCAAGATGATTTAATTGAACTCTGCCTACAGCTACACGATTTCCAGACATATTGAACAGCAGTCTGAGTTTTCCAGACCATTATTTGCCCTTTGTTCCGTTATGTACATCTCTCTGCAGCTCCTTGCAGCTATATGGGCTCACGTAAAAATACCAAAGTCACCAACAACAGCTTCAGTTATAAAAAGTCCTAGGACAAAGTAATCTAAGTTTCAGCATGAGCAGGTGTTAAAATTACATGCATCTGGGAGAAATCAGCATTCTCTAACACCCTCTGATAAGGCTTGCATGCACATTAGCAAAAACTCACCACAGATCCTTTGGCACATTCAATTTAATCTAGCATTAACAAAACTATGGAAGCTGAAAAAAAGGACAAAAACCTCCATAAGCCTAAGAACAGCTTCCCCATGCCTCTTGAGATGCATATACTACCACTTTCCCCTAAAATGGTGATCTTTGATAAAGATATCCTTTTATGCTAATATAAAAAGTTATTAGTATTCAGCAACGGAAGCTCTGGAGAGCTATTTCTAACAGTTTAAAAATAGAATTTAGAAATGTTCCTTTAAACATCACCAAGGGAAATTGCACAGTCAGGAGAGAAATTGCTTACAGTTATGCACAAACTCGTGGTACTTAAGAGGAAATAAAGGCCTTCAGTCACAGAGCATCCATTTATGTCCTTGGGAACACAGGGAAAGGAGAAAAGGAATTTGCTAAGGAAGCTAAGCATCTGCAATGTCTTTTTGAGAGTGGGTTCGAAGGACTTGATGCAAAACAAATATTCAGATACAAGATGTGTGGGCAAGAAATGAACAACTGACAATCAAAGTCCATGTTCTTTGGATGTCCAGGCAGGTCAGGAATCTCATCATCTGTAGTCATTCAAAGAAGAAAATGATTTCCTGAAAGCACCTCTATCTTCCAGACCATAGGAAGCTTCCAGGTAATTGTAGTGACCATAGGCCTCTCCTGAGAATCTTTCTCTTCTCTGGGCACTCTTCATGCATCAAGAAGCAGTATAGCATAAAAGTACAGGGACTCATGGCTCAAAGTTCACATCCAGTGATGAACATTGTCTAATAGACCATTTTTCTACCACCCTAGAAAGTTTTAAAAGGCTCCTTAAGATCCTATGAGAGCGAGAAACAGAGCATATAGATCAAATCATGATGTGGTGGGTACTGACACCTGTGTGAACCCTTCTCCTAAGTCCTCATCACAAAATCATGAGTATTTATAGAGTGCAATGAGCTATGTATGGCAGCATTTTAAGAGTTATTTTATAAGTCTTTATAAAATAACATTTTGCCTGTATTTCCTAAGAGTGCAGTATAACTGACTCTTTACTTTCTATGTCCAAAGTCAAGAGAGATCAAAAATGCTACTTACATTTCAAAACCAGGACTCAATGGAAGCCAACTCTGGATATCATGGGATTTTCTTCCTCCCCAACCCCTTCTTTTTATCCCTTATGGCCTTAGTTCATTGTTTAATGGCATATTACAATACATTTTTTTTTTCAAAAAGCCACTTAAAAGGATTTATTATAGTTCCACATGATACCACGTGTTTATTTCTCTTCTGAAATGATGTTTTCTCTCTGCTAAGCTGAGGGTAATAGCTGCTGAAAACTGATTAGGGTTTTCCTTATTTGATTACTGTTAATTAGAGTCAAGCATGTAGTGCATCAGACAGGAGGACTGCAGATCATCGTGACACTTCAAACAGCCTGTTTAACTTCAGCAGAGCCTGTTGGAAGTTTGGGGTCGGAATAAATCTTCAGCAGAGTTGTTTATGCATAGTTGTGTAACATAACATAGCATGAGGTACTGGACTATTTGGTTAATTAGTTTAAGAGCCTGTCAGTGGCAGCTCACCTCCAGGTTTACCATTGGAAATTGCAATTAGCATGAAAGAGTTTTCCTTTTTGGTCCAATTTCTCCCACACAAATCATTCTCACAGATGTCTTGCCTAAGAAGCCCGGGACTGTAGCCAGTCAGCATTCACTCACCTTCTTCCACTAGAGTCTCCACAGGATGTCCACAGCAACATCAAAGGGCTAGGCTAATCCCAGCTGATCTTGGAAAAAGTCCAGGGTTTCCTGAGGCTTTAGGGCTGTGATTAAAGAATACACCTGTCTGCCCCAGTAATGAGGTCAGACTATCTTTGCCAACAACAGGCTGCTTTTTCCCTGTGACACACCTCCAGAAGGAACTGTCAGAAGAAGGTGCAAGTACAAGGCAGTCAAACAGCAATCCAGCATCAAGTAACAGCCACAACTATTACAGAACTGCTCTCCCTCTTCCAAATCCCCAATCAACTCCCTCTTCTTCATATGACATAGAGTGCAAATGACATTTGGTGCTGAATTACTTCACACAAAAGGCTGGAAGTTGTTGATATTGTCTGAGTTAGCTGAAAATAGCGTAACCTATACACAAGGTATTTCTGAAACAAAGGCAACTTAAAATTTACTTAAACTCCAAAATTAAAAGTAAACACTATCTTCTTCCCCACATACTCAGGGATATAGGCAATTAACAGTTTATCCATAACTATGAAGAAAGTCCACAATAAAGTTTCGACTTCATTTCATAATTAAGCAGTGTCTTTTTCTGTGTTCTTGATACTAGACAGTAATTTACCTTACAGCTTTGTCATTCCAGCTTACCAAATTACAGGTCATAAATAACAAAGCTGATATCCTTCTCACATCAACCTCCCACGAGATACTAAAAGAGTGAAATTGACTGGAAAGAGAAATTATTTCAATCAAGAAAATAGTTTCTCACACACTAGATGTTACTGACTGCATTAGCGGTTTCTTCTTTTACCTCAAGTCAGCCTCAGTGTCTGCTCAGGCCCATCTGCTTATGCTAATTTCAGGGTCAAGCAATTAAGACATGAAAGTCTTCTCCATATATGTGTCACAGTTATCCAGGAGAATAACTGGTGCTCATTAGTCACATATAAAATCAACTGCATTATATGCTAGACATAGGCCCATCAAATGGTACCAAAAAGAATCCTTTGTTTTCAAAGGAACACAGCATTTATAATTAAAGAAACATACTTTAAAAGAGATGGAATTAAAGGTGAAGATGTACTCTGGAGAAAAGTTTCAATTTCTTAAGTCAGTATATCTTTTCTATATATTTAAAACTGTTTCAGCCTATTCAAAAACCACGGCAAATTCTTCTGCTAATTTTTTAACCGCAAAAGTCAACAGGGTTTTATAATCATGGTGCAGAAATCATAAAATCCTGATCTATGCATTGTCAAAGCAGCAGTAAAAATTCCTGTTACTTTCTCCTTTTCCACAACTTTCAAAACACTCAGATGTGGGACCAAAGATACTCTGTTCATTATTCTCACCTTAGTAAATATTCTATGAATCTGCTATACTGCATCATCTTCTTAAGTGCATTGCTTGGGGTTTTTTTCCAGATTTGTTAGTTATCAGTTAATTAAAATGTCCTTGATTCTGCCATGACTCCCTGCAGTCATGGGGAATTTGTATTCTAGGAGTCAGCTAAACCCCAACCTACCCACAGACACCAAAGCAAGGGTAACCATAGCCGGACCACTGAGGTGATCTGCACTTCAGACTAGGAGACACTCTGGGAGTGAGAAAGAAGGGGATGATTTTGCAGTAAGAGGCTGGTGGGGTGTATTGCCTGCCACCACCACCAGAATGCAGAGTTTATATAGTTCTACAACCAAAGGCAACTTCAAAGCCAACAGCTGAAATCACAGAGCATAAACTTTGCTTTATGTGTGTTTTGTTATAGTTTTCTTCCTAAGAATAATTACAATTACATTTTTATGGAAAACACGTGTGGTGCGTTGCTCTAATAATGCAATAAAAAGTCTCTGCAAAAGAGAGTGGACTTCCAATTAGCAAAGAAAATTCAAAGGGTAATATATTTGCCCTGTATCTCATTTAAAGATATTAGATGATCCACAAATGTCAGTATTTAATTTAGAATTAGGGAGAGAAGATCCCTCTTTCATCAGATACCTACTTGACTACACAATTCAAGACTACAGAAATACCCAATTTGCCATGAATTCAACTTTTCAATTCTTAAATCTCCAATTATGCTTTCACTGCATTTACAACAAGCATTTGAAACATAACCGAATTAATTTTAGGCAATTTCTTCAGTCATGTTTTTTCACCATGAATATATGAACTGTTAGCATATGGTATTTCCTACATAACTTTGGATGATCTTTTTGACTTGGAAAGTCTTGGGAAGCTCCACGATCAGCAGACTGAGGTAGAATATGTATTTGGAGCAATTGTGGAATATGTTTCTTCCAGCTTATGATTAATGTCTAGCATGAACCTTGCCCCTGATCCAGGTAATTGATTTTTGCAGGCTTTCCTTGGAGATGCCAGAAACAGGCAGGAGAGCAGGGCAGATGACAGGATCCTCATTAAGTCCATCCTCCCACCCTAATGGAAGCTCCCTCTGCTTCCTACTTATAAAACTTCTTACTGCCTGCCATAATTTGTGCAGAAGATCTGTTATAGTGCATGACATTTTTACATGGCAAAAGCAGTTTTCCCAATATCAACCTGAAAGCTTCCTGCACTTCAGGACCCTACTTGTGCTGAACAGACAAAATGCAACTCTCAGTATACACCACTGGAGATGTTTGCCTTCTCATCAGTGTAGCTGTTGATTGCCTCTCAGCTTGTGAACCCCTCCAAGATCATGCTGTAGGATTGATCATTCATTTTTCTACAAAGAAATTCCTCCCTCTTGAGTAGCATCTTATTTGTTACAGCCAAGTTCTTCATTTTGTAGAGATCATTTTCATTTTTGACCTTGTCTTCTGTCATTCTTGCAGTCCATCTTAGCTTCAAATCTGATAACACACAGGCTATTCTATCATCCAGGTCATTAATAAATATGTTGAGTTGTATTAGAGCCTAGGCAGGTCCTTGTAGAATCCCAGTCAGTTCTTTCTTTCATTGTGACAGTTGATCACCAAAAGTGCTCAAAAGTTTTCACAATAGCCTTGCATCCTCCTTATTAATTTCTTCCACATTATGTTTCTCAAGTCTGCTAATGAAAGTGTCATATAGGACAGTGCACAAAGCCTGAGCAAAGTCAGGGTCCATGCACCTACCATCTCTTTTCTAACCACAACATCTCTTACCCTGGGAGAATTTGAGAAGAAAATTAGATTGGTTTGACATAATTTTTTTTCAACAACTCCATGCTCCACTGTTAGTAATTTTCCTGTGTTCTTTTCAGGTTTGTTGACTTGAATATTCTTAGCAAAAGAAACATAATACTGATCTTAATAGCAGGATTCATCCCACACTTAATAACAAGCTTCATCCTAAATTCCTTTATTAAAATTTTACAGAATGTGAGAACTGACATGACCCAACTATAGAGACCATAAACACAGAAATATTCAGTTAGCTGTAACTTTTAAATTAGACAAGTGTGAGGGCAAGCAAATAATAACATCTCCAGTGTATTAAAACAGACGAAATTAAACTGGATGAATAATTTCAGTTGTCATAATTATAAATTTAGCATATTAAGAAAAAACTTAAAAGACATGGTACTAAACACATTGCCAATAATGCTGAGCCTCTCACTGAAATGCTAAGAAGTGAAAAAGGCTCATTCAAAATGGACTCACAACAGTTATGTCCTAACTATCTTTTCTTGAGGCTCGCTATTTAACCTTTTATTTAGTGCAGGCTTACCCAGGTTTCTGATTACCAGCAATGTCAACTGAAAGCATTACTAGCTGTTTTACTTTATCAGGAGCACTCCATAGAACAAAGACCATGGATCCCAGATGGAGGCCCAGAAGGCCACTACAATCTCCTACATGGCTCTGAAAAACCTTCCCATATTTTGTAAAAAATGCATGTTTGGGGAACACATTCTGGATCCAGCCTGCAAAGAAGCTCGCCCCGATCACAACTCTCCTGCAGTCCTTTGGGAGTGAACAGCAATATGGCTGTGGCTGTAAGAACAATTCTGGCAATTTGGTTCCTGGGGACCAGTGTCCCAAGAACCAAGACCAGGCATATCATCTGGTACCACAAGGACTCATCAAATCCCAACAGAGGAATGTACACGGCAAATGGAGATATAGGGTTACATGAACACTCTCAGTTAATGATTCTACTCTTCACATTCCTGACATTTATTTCTGTGGTTTTTATATTTTACTAAATATAATTCTTTCACTCAGAATTTTATCCTGAGAAGTTGAAAAGGTAGAGAAAAGTTTTAAAGATAGAAAAATAATCTTTATTTTATTTGTTTTTCCCGTGTTTTGTTTATGTAGAATGTATTAGGAATTTATTTATCTAAATCAGTAAGCTTTAATTAGATTCTAGCATCAGTTATTTTTAATTACTGACCAATAGTTATACAGTTTTAGGCTGTTTTAGGACTCTGAAAAGAGTCATAAGTTTTATTACTATTATCTTTCTAGCTTTTTATAAATATCCTTCTCTATTCTTTAGTATAGTTTAGTATAGTTTTCTTTAATATAATATAGTGTCATAAAATAATAAAATAGCCTACTAATCACATGGAGTCAAAGCATCATTCTTCCCTGCCATAAAGGGTCAAGGTTTTTTACAACACATTTCAGTCACAGAAAAATTGCAACTTCAGTAAGATAAGGAGATTAGCACCAGAAGACTTCTATTGCATTTCTATCATGAAAAGCTGAGTATGTAAGTGACAACTGCATGTGTCAGTTACAACCAAGGATGTATCCTCAAGGAACCATCACACTACCAAGTCAACTTGAATTATTCGTGAAAGATTGGATTTTAACTCAGCATCCAAGTCAATTAGAGGTCCTTCATAGCTGAAGTTCTATCCACTGATAATTTTACACTCGCACTTTCTCATCTAGAGACATATTGGAGAAGAATAAACGGTTTCTGTGAATACTAAAATCCATGAAGTCCAAAAATAACAACACCACTGTGTATAGAGGTAAGCTCTACACTTGACAAGAACAGTTTTAGTTGTTTTGTATATAGATAGAGGGACTGAGAATAGTTGAAAACACAATCTCAGAAAGAAGACCTGATGTAGACATTGTAAAAGAAGGCTGCAGGGCTTTGTTTGCTTTTACATTCACAGGCACTCACTGTACTTTTAAACATGTTACCAGAACAATTTGTTCCTTTACCTCTGCAGCTTCTATTGTTTCCTCCAGCTGCTATTCTAAAAAAAATTTTGTGTTTGAAATCTAATCAAGCCTGAAAGTATCCAGCTCACCGCCTGTGCTTTTATTGCTAGTTAGTCTAAAAAATCAAAGAAAAATTACTACAGTTTTCCCTTAAGACAGTTCTGATCCTGGAGAGTAATGAAAGGTATTGTAGGAAGGAAAGGAGACATCACACATGGAGACAATGACAATGAAGAAAGATGATGCTAAGGATTAAGCTGAAGTTAAGGACTGAGCTTTGAATTGCTCTGCTCTCAGTGTGGAAGATATGACACTCAATAAGACTATGTCCAAGAGACACAAATTGAACCTGAAAACAGGCTATGAAGCATTCAAAAGGAATGTTGCAATCAAAGATGACAGAGTGTGAGTAGGTTTGGTTTAACTGCAAGGCCAAAGATACTACAGAATCCACTCAAAATGAGAGGAAAGGTGACGACGGAATTCCTGGAAGATGTAGTGTTGAAGAGAGTTCTTCTGAGATTAAAGCTTTGGGAAGGCTAGGTGGACAGAGCTCCTTACAATGAAGAGCCCCTCCTTCCCAGCATGATGGCTGCCCTGAGTCATCAGAAAGATATTGAACAGCTTCATCATCTACTGCTACTGACCGGAAAGTTTGTATGCCCAGCTGGGCTTCAGAGTGAATGCTTATTCCAAACAATGTGATATCTACTAATATTAATTCAGAAATAATGAGTGGACAGTAGTCTCACAATCACAAATGGGGGTAACTTATTAATGAGATAAATAGATCAAGGACCTCTTTGAAATATAATTTAAAAATTAATGAAAAACCTCTTCATTCCTGGCTTCGTCCCTACACAAAAGAGATGCCAAGTATTTACCTATAATTTTCAGAGCTACATCCATTGAAAGGGAAAACCCAGTCATTTTCACCAATGCTCAACAGTTCTGGAGATTATTACCTCAAAGAGATGACAAAAGGCTTGGATAATTGGGGTTGTTCAGTCTGGAGAACAGAAGGGTCTTAGGAGACCTTATGGGGCCTTCCAGTATTTGAAGGGGTCCTATAGGAAAGACAGGGACAGACTCTTTAGCAGGGCCTGTTGTGATGGAAAGTGGGGTGGTGGTTTGAAACTGAAGGAGGGTTGATTTAGATCAGTTATAAGGAAGTGATTTCTTACAATGAGAGTGGTGAAACACTGAAACAGGTTTCTCAGAGAGGTGGGAGATGCCCCTTTCCTGGTAACATTCATGGTCAGATTGAACAAGGCTCTGATCAGCCTGGTCTAGTGGAAGGTGACCCTGCTCATTGCAGGAAATTTGGAGTCGATGGCCTTCAAAGGTCTCTTTCAACTCAAACCATTCTATGATTCTGTGATTTCTGTAAGTGATTTTCATCCATGTATACAGGACCCAAGGGCTGCTGCATGTATTCTCAAGGTTTGTGCCAATCTGAAAGAATCTCACAGATAAAACAGTCTAACGGTAAGCATCGATTTTCAATGAACAAAATGACTTTGTTAAACAACTTAATCATGGAAATGGACAGAATCTCCTGCAGACATAAGAAGAAAGCAGAACTGGATAGGCAGTATTCTCAGTTTGTGGCAGGAGAGACCTATATTGTATTAACCTTCTCAGAACCCAGAAAATAGATCATTTCACAGCATAGATTTGTAAGAATTTTAATTATTTCCATTTTTTTTTTTCCTTTTTAAGGCTGTGGATTGCTGCCTGAGCAGCTGAGGGCACAGCATAAATTTTTTCTCCAAGACAAGGCAGCTCCTTTCTGAAGAAGTTCCCTCCAAGTTTGGTCAGCAGCAGACTCCTCCCCACATCCCAATACACCTTCCTTAAGTTATAAGCAGAGAGATGTTTTCAATACACACTTTGCAACCCCTTCTGTGAGGGTGCAGGGCAGAGAAGCAGGGCTGCCATGGGGGCTCATCCAGGCACAGCCTCCTGCAGGCAAGCACAGTCCTCAAGGATCCCGAGCTGGTGCCCAGCCAAAGCAGATGGGCTGGGGTCCCTGGCTCTGCTCAGGGCAGGATTAGGGCTGCAGCTGAACCAAAACATCACCCCTGGACTTCTCAGGAGAGGCTGGACTGAGAAATTAAAGCCTATGGATGGCTCCAGAGCCCAACAATTCCTGGAAGCCAGGATTACAGTAACTGCCTTTCTTGCCACCGTGACTGAAAGGAGCCATGGGTCATTTCAGTCAGACACTGCCAGGTTTCAAACAGCTTGTTTTAACCAAAACTCTCTTCATTCATCCTCTTACTAGATTTATATTTGAGAAGCAGCTTAAAGCTAAAGACCTTAATTAAAGTAAAGTAAAACTCAAGTTTCTCCTCTTCTAAACCAAAGCATATTTTTGATGTGGCTTGTAAGCCAAAATTCTGAATTAATTCTGCCTTTAAGCATGAACAGAATCTTTGGGCATGATGACCAGCAGGCAGTGACCCAGCAGATCCTCCTCCAGTTTAGGAAACTTGCCCCTGACCAATGTATGAAGCCTAAGGCAGAGGTCTGAGGGAAACCCAATTCCTTATCTCCTTATCACATGTTCCTTTTGATATGGTCTTTCCAGCAACATTTATATTGACTCTTTAAATTTCTGTGTATCTGGTAGCATAAAGAAAGCATTAACAAACTCTCCTCTCAAAAGACCTGACATGTTTAAACTCAATTCCCAAAGTCAAAGAGTGACCACAAGTCATCAGAGGTCTGTCTTCACTGACTGCCTTCCCAAGGTTTCAAAAGTAATTCTCTAGCAAAAACTTTAAACTGCAAAGTAGCTTTTCAAATGATAAATAAATAGTATTCAATTATTTAATTGTAATATTAAACAGGTAAATTTATTTATCCTATTTTACAAATCAAGTACCTCATACTGATCTAGAAACACACTCTATCAAATGTGGTTCTCAATAAAGAACCCTAAGTTAAAGATAATTCCCTTGATGGCTGATGATAATAAACCAATTTAAAACCTGTAATCTTATCTTAAGTGCACTTAAGAATATGACTATTTCTACCATATTATAGCAGGTTATATACAAGGTTTTTCCAAATTGATATACCTCCACACAAACATAAGCAGATAAGCTGTCATTATTCTACTAGACCTTAATTAGCTGCTCACATTAGAAATATCCTGAGATTTCTCTCAGTATAAGGGTCTGTAATTAGTGTAATTATGATAATATTTTGATTACATGGCTTCAGTCTTTTAGGCCACATAATTAGAAATGGAACACATTTTAAAGTGACTGTCCTTTGGAAAGAAACTCGAGCAAATAAACCAGAGTCTGATGGACTCATTTGTTCTGCATCATCACACTGGCCCCTCACTCACACCATTGCCTGGCAAGCTGCAGCCAGCTACTAAAGAAAGACAAATTTGGGCCTTCTGTGTGGAACAGCTGGCTCACAGTCAAAAACTACAATAGACCTATTAGATCAGAACAGGAGGGTTTAGCTGACTCACAGGCTCATCCTGGGAGTTAAAAGCATTTTCATCATTACCTCGCAGAAGATATTTTACAGTGGGTGAAATGAGCTCCAGCTCCCCACATTTTCATTCTCAGCTACATTCTTCCTTCAAAGTTTGGTCCTTAACATAAAATACTCACCATCACTCTTCCACTTTTATTTTTATCTTAATCCCCAGTTTTACTAAGAAATGATGCACACTTACAAAAACCAGAATCCAGAGGAACCTCAGAGGAGAAATATACAACAAAGGGGGAGAGATATGGCACCTTGCATCTGAATCAGTGTTCTTTGCCCTGACTTAAAGTTCAAACTATCCCTGGGAGAGTCATCAAGACGTAATTTTGTTCCTCCTGAGATGCCATTTTTCTATTTTAGACTCCTGCCCATGACTACAGGAGAGCTACAAAAGTCTGGATTGTGAGTCAAAGGTAATACATACCTCTTTTCTCCTCTTAATCTGAGAGATGTTTTTCTCTTTTTAAATATTCTTGTTTTAAGAATGACACTTCAGTCTGTTATATAAAAAAGAGTTCTTGACTAAAACATTAAGGCAAGTGGTAGTAAATTAATCCTCAATACTCAAAAATTGATAGCAATGTTCATATAGAATTCATCTGTCTTCCTTACTCTGAGTGATAATTCAGCACTGCATCCGTAAACACAGGTCTTTGAATGTTTACTTGTAGGCTTAAGAGAATGCAATAATAATTATTTTTAAAAATATATCCTTAAATATCTCTATTTTAAAGCTCAGAAATTAAGAAAGACCAATGAGGAAGAAACTCAAAGTCTATAATTAAAATTCTTGGAGTTTTGAACTAGGAGAAATTCAAATTCAGACTAAATTCTGTGAAAAAAGCAGACAGCAGTCTTTGGTATATCTTGCCTGGTTCAAACCTTAAAATTACAATAGCACTTGTGATACAGATTTTAGGAATCCAGAAGATCAACACTTCCACTCCCTTGCATGGAATGGACTGCCTTGTTGGAGTAATAGCTTATCTTCAGTTTTAAAAAGTCACTAATAAAACCAGACCAGACAAAGAATTAACTCCCATTGCAGTCTAAAATGCTATCTAAAATGGATGTAATCTTTCTTTTTTCTCCAGTCCATGAGGCTGGAGAGGTACAGACCAAGGTGGCTCTGGTTGAAAAAATACTTTCTTTCCTTTTCACATAGTAAAGTCTAGACTAACAAGCATTTTCAGACCTGAAACTTGCCTAGGGAAGTTTTACTTAAGGATCCCATTGTCTTAATTTTCTCTAGCCTGACCCTCAGCACAGTTCTCCCAGCTTTCATCTCCAGCTCCATAAAGCTACAGCTGCAAAATGCCATTGTGAGAAAATCAGCATGGAAGTGTTGAACACTCTTAAGGATATATTAAGCTATTTCTTCTCCAGACTTTATTTATTTTAATAAAGAAGAATTTGAATGAGTTTTTATGACTAGAGCACAAATCACAGCAAAAATGCCTTTCTCAAACTTCTATAATCTAAATCACTTGAAAAAGCAGTTAATCACATCAGCCACTTCTGTACTTGCTGGCTGTCCAACAATTCTTATTATAGTCTCTTGTCAAATGAGTAAACATCTGAGAGACACTGAAATGTTAATGGCGAAGGACCCAAAAATCCAGCCATCTGCAAAATCAGCAGGTGTTTTACTGAGGGCAGGTTTGCACCCCTCAAATGAGATTGAGGAGAAGAGTTTTTTATGTGTGGTGGCAAAACCTCTGATCTGCACAAGACAGAGGAGGTGAACATCCCTCTCTAGAGAATGACCTCAACAAACCAATCTTTGTTTAGCAACAAACTGGGTTCTGAGCCAGATAAGGGAAGAGTAAAAAGGCAGATCCTGCTAGGTGGGAGAATGGTTTTTATCACGCCAATGTCCTCCCTTACACACCCAGCTCAGGTGGAAAACTCCTGCCTGAGGAAGCACCAGGACATTCACACTTAGGCCTGAAGGTATTCATCCCTTCTGATGGGACATCACTGGCTCAGTGAGGCAGGCCTCATGCCTCGGAATGGGTCATATACCACCAAAGACCCCTGAAGTGTGCCCAGACTCATTTCTGGAGCCTTCCACCAGAGGACTCCACATGACTCACATCATGTGTTACATCAGTCAGTGTGAAACTGCCCCCCGGGGATGTAGCCATGTAAAACTAACTGTATATTAACCCATTGAACTTTGTGTTTCATGGGCTTCTCCCACCCCTGACAGATAAAGACTGCACACATCACTTCAACCAACAGACATCAAAATTGCAAACACCATGTCTTGTTGCTGGAGCCACAGTGGTGATATATTTCCTCTCTGCTACCTACTCTTATCCTTTCTTTTTCTTTCTTTTCCTTATATCCTTTCTGAAGTGCTTTCTTTATGCTTTGATATTACTATATTTCTGTAGATAATAGTGAAAACAGCTACATACCTCCTTTCCTTTGCAACAAACACATATATATATATTTATGAGCACAAATCACTCAGTGTCATTTCATTCTAATCCACCCCAAATAACCTATTAGCAAGAACCTAAGTTACTCTCACCTTCAGAGGCAGATTGTGTACAACCTCGCATCATTTTTATGCTCCTGTGGTGATAAATAAAATAGTGCCACAGTACACATCAATGTCCCCCTAAAATTTGAATTATAATTCTGGATATCCCAAATTTGGGAACAGTGAGCAGGAGGAGGCTAGTTTGGTCCTTTGCAAGCACACAGGCTACACTTAAAACTCATCTACCTTCCTAAAAAAGGAATGATTTCTAGACCATTACATCTATGCTCAATTAGTCCTCCCAGAGGATTGTCTCTAGGATAAGTCTAAGAGGCTTAATCGGAAATGGTGATAGAGAATTTCTGAAGGGAGACCAGATTTCTTTCACAAGTTCTTTAAGGAAAGACACATTACCTGTAGGCAATTCTGCTTCTCCCACTAGTCTGATATGTTTCTCAGTCAGGGCTAACACATTTCCTGTATCACTGAACAGAAAGAATGGTCATTGTAGGTACCTGCCTTGAGTAATTTAGCAGTGTCAGTCTGTCAGGCACCTCTGACATATCAGAGACAAGTATTAAGTTCAGTTGTTGGAAAACTGGTGTAGCAATACTAAAGGATGTCATATAGCAGGATTCAGGGCCTAAGCAAATCCTTTGAAATGGATGCCAGCTACTTTCCTGAATCTCATCAGTAGGCTTCTCCTGAAAAGGCTTTAGCAGAAACATATCTAACAAAGAAAATTCCTTCTCCATGAAGGAATAATAATACACTTTATTCTGCAACCATTTTCCCTCAGATCTCTGGAAGCTCAAGAGGTAAGTACAAAAACTACAAAAGCAAAACCACCATGCCAACGATGTTAGCAGAAAGAGGCACAATTGCAAAGCGAATTAAGGAAATACGCAGCACACCTGGATTTACCACTCAGATCATTCATCCTTGTGCTCCTTGGGCTCAGCTCTCAGACCCCAGAACTAACCCAGGTATTTGTACATTTTAGGTGAACTGAAGCTTGCTAGGGTTCAGCATAGTGGCATTTCAGGTAATGTCTGACTTAGTGGATTTTGCTATAAGCAAGGCTTGCCTTTCCTACGGCTGAGAAGTACCACATGCCTTTTTTTTCCATGCCTCAGATACTGATGTTTTCATCCCTGCCTGGCATATTGCCTGCAGTGCACTGATCTTTTCCAGACCATGCAATGTTGTCCACTCCCTGACAGTCTGCAAAACATTTGGCTACATGAGCAACACATACAAACAATTTTAAGAAGGATTCTCATTTATCCACCAAGCATTCAAAACCAAAAAACCTTAAGTATCCATATAGGAAGCTACTACATTTAATGCATGTGTTTGCTTCCATCCTATCTCATTATTAGCTTTTCTCTCCAACACTGTAATGACAGACCTTAGGAGTCAACACTTGATGCCCACTCTGAATACAAAAAATTTCATTACTATTTCTCTTAGAGTTCTAGCTCATGCCATACCTAGCCAGAAGCTAAAGCATTCCTAAATCTCTGATAAAAGCTGACTATTTTCTAGATCAACAAGAACACCATTAAGAGAGAATTTGAGCTTGTGAGAACAGTTGTGCCTAAACTTTGATAAGAGAACACTACTTTAAGTAGTAGTAAGATACAAATATTATGCAGCATCAATATAAGTGACTGTCTTCAGGGTAGCAGTAAACTAAAGAGATAGAGTAGTACAAGTGTCATCCATCCTACACATCTTACTTCAAGCAGCTTCTCTATGTTGTTCTAAGTCAAAGGTAAGAACTCCCAGATTTGTGTTTGCTGCTACTTTACTAACACTGTGCTAGATACATCTGCTCTTACAAGGATACAGGTGTGCTGAGACACTGCAAAGTGCATGATGCACTTGCCCAGCAGAACTAAACTCCTCAATTAATATGACAATGAACAAAAGGTGAAATCTAAGTGGCTAATTGTATACAGGTAAATATTTGTCAATTTTGATCCATTTGCAGCAGCATAGTTTTACTAAGCAGAGGTCAAAAAATACCCCAATTTTTCAGTTATGAGTAGTGTAGATACCAGATTCTGATTTATTAGCAAGATAGCTCATGAGAAAGTAGTTTTCTTTTTAATCTCTCTCAAGGCCCAATACTTCAGACAAAGCAATAACACTTTCTTATATCCATTCAGAAGCAGAGAAACGGTGTTTTCTCTGCTTTCATATATTTTAAAATGGGTAGGATGATTTAAAAAGTATGAAGGTATAAAATCAAATGACACAATTGTATTGTTCTCTATATTACGACCTACATAGTCTATATTCTAGAAAACTTAATCCTTTGGGGTTAATGACAGTTTTAAGATCCAATTAAAATTAAATGTTTGTTCTGCTGTCATCCACAAGGTGCCTATTGTTGTAGCAAGAGTAGATAAATTGAAGCACTAAGATTACCCAACCTCTATACCACCTCCAAATATCTTGCGTAATTATTTTCTTTTCATTGAAAAATAAATTGCTAAAGCACTGTGTCCTCATATAAAAATCAAAATAGTCAAGCCATTTTTTTCCTTCTCTAAAGGGTTTTAAAATATCCATGATGCACATTTGTTTCTGATACATCCCAGTCCCTATCACTCCTGGCAGAAAGAAAAAGAAAGGATGCTGTCAGGGCAAGTCCATTGACCCAAATATCTGTCCAGGGACTGTGCCTTTCTATTCTGTTCCATTAAAGAAACTCAGTCGATTGATGCTGTGCTGTAGAAGAATGAATCAAGCTGTACATCGGAAGGATTCCTACCCTGGCACCTTCCTTTGTGAAACTGAGCTAACACAAATAATGCCAACACCTAACTCAGGCATTACAAATACACTGAGGCTGGATGGACATAAAGTCTTTCATTACTGAATTAAAGTATGGGTTGACTAAATTGATATAAAATTACTGACTTTCTGTTCTTCTTTCAAAATCATTTGAAAACTGAAATGAATCCTTTCCCAGAGAGCATTTATCATCCTATTATATTCACCCTAGGGGATGTTAATGCTTTTGGACTACTGCCTCCAGCCCTTACCTCACCTCCAAGTGGGTATAATGTGATGGCAGTGCACATTTCATCAAGATATATTGCTGATTATATTTCCATTAAAGAATATAGCCAAGTCTGACTCCTAATTCTTCCAGACTAATCCACCACTGCGAGCTTCCCTGCACTGATGAGTTCATTGCAGAGAAAGGATTCCTTCCTCCTTTTCTTGCAATTTGCATAAATACGTGTCCAGAGTATGAGACTAAGTTAATCAAGTTAATCAGTTTTGTCCACAATAAGTAGAATACTGACACAGCCTCTTTAGTTTAACGGAGTGTTGTTCATTCAATTACTCTTTTTGCTTCATAGTAGCTCAATGACCATTTTTAGCAAAATATCTCAAAAGAACTATGATTTTAGACTACAGGCTTGTATTCCCCCATAAGGCATTTAAGGATGTGTTTGAAAGTACTGCTCAGACACAGCTGAAAAATTATAGGGTTACATCTAGTCAAAATAACAATTCTGTACTGCACACAGGTTCTTTTCCCTTATACCAGTGCTCAATTAACATGCAGAAAATACACCAGGGAATGCTAATACTTTGAAAGCATCACCCTTGTCAATCGGGTACAAAATTCAAGCATCCAGGTGTTAGCATTTGCACAAGGAGAAAATTTCCTTATCCAAATGATGGTCTTGAAAGAGAATAAGTCACCTGCCTTTCAGTTCTGCAGTTCTGCTTCCCAATGTTCTAGTACAAAATAATAGCCTGTTGAGCATCCCAGTGCCTGCACTTGGCTGTAAAGATAAGCTTGTTTGCTCTGGACTCTATTTATTCTCTTCCCAGATCTTTATAAATATAAATACTTATAAATAAGTATTTATATTATTTATTACCTTTTATGAAGGGAAATTCAAACTTATGCTGCTTTTGTTAAAAGAAATGAGGAGTACTTCCTTTTGCTGGACTTAGCTAGAAGTAGTCATGCTGGGATATACAAAAGTGAGGACATGCTCAAAACAACAGACATTTCTGAACCACACTCAGAGCCAGCTATATATAAGGGGTGCTCATTGCATGAGTCACATTAGCTGCATATGGTGACACCTCCTGAGTTATGCTCTAGTATTTGTTTTTAATTATTAATGTGTTTTGCTCTGTTGCGATTATTTATTTATTTTCACAGATCCATAAAACTCATCTCACGTTAGCCATACATTTCTTATCAAGACTGTTCTGCACACCTTACTGTTTGGAACATTAACAAACAGGTGAAATATTTGTGCTTGACACACTTTTATAGTTCTGTAAAAATGTAAATATATTACTGTAATTGCCCTCCTCAAGTATCAGTGAGTCAGGGAAAAGAAACAACAATTCTATGTCATGCAACACAAAGGAAACAATTATACTGTACATCAGCATGGGGAACAGGCTAATTTCCACATGGGAAGACACATTAAAATCACTTTCCTTTTCTTCTTCTTTCTTTTTTTTTTTTAATGTGCTTTCTCTATAGATACTTACATGAATTCATGCTTGTCCCAAACTATCAGAACACACCATATCAAGTCCTAAGGTATCATTTCCAGTAAACCAAGGTGCTATGTAAAATCCACATGCAAATAGCGCTTCAAGAAACCATCTGAATCTAGTGCAAGCATAGGAACAAACCAGCTAATCTCTTAGTTTGGAGTGCTCTTCTTTAGAAGGATTCCCAGATGGTTCACTACTGAGATCACTTTCATGGAACTCTGGAAACTTTGGTCTCCCTGTAGCTGTCTACACCCCTGCTAGAGATGACTGGTGTCTACCATGCTCTGTGCCTCAGTTTCCTCATTTGTAAGAGGCTGATACTGCTCCTCTCCTTATAGGGCTTTGAGCATAAAACAAGAATGTGTATGAGAGGGATATGAATGAATTTGAGAAATGGGAGAAAATTTCTTTTTGTCTATAAAGCCCTAAAAAGCACAGGAAAACCCTTTACAAATTAAGGCTGACACTTTGGATGGAGTTGTATATTCAGCTGAACCCAAAGTAAAATATAAAAGAGTTGTCTTCATTTTCGAAGTTATACATCATTACTAGATGATTTATTATTTTACTTTTCAAGATTGTTAGCATTTCAGAGACATATAAAAGAATCATAGATTCAAAACTGTCCATTAAAAAAAAAAGAGAGGGAAAGAGAAAATAAACTAAAAGGTGTCAAGTCTGAATATCCATCACATCTTCCAATTAAGTATCATCAGTGTTTAAGAGCTGGAAGAAGGAGTATTAGTGCTGAACTATCCTACAACCCCACTATTTGTTGAGTTTTGAAGGCAAGATGGAGAAATGATCTAGAGCAGAGGTACATAACTCCCATTAAAAAACACTCAGCATTGTAAATAATTAAAAACAATCACATTAGGGACCTGCCTTCCATTTCATTCTTCCTGGAATCATTGCATATATGATGAAGTCTGTGGTCACATGGAGCAGTCAAAGTTCTCTACGTAGGTTTAGCTTTTAGAAGCTTTCTCTTTGAAGGGAGAATACCACATACTGAACTGTTGAATTTAGTCTCAAGAAAGGGATTCTTTGCCCCTTTGGTCTTAGGGACCAAAAAACAACTCAGCTACAGGAAAGGCTAGACAGACCAGCAAAGCCAAAAAAAACCAGGCACTGACAATGCCTGCAGTGAAAAAAGACAGAAAAAAGATCTTTCAAGGATTACTTTTTTTACTTTCCTGATCAAGAGAGGAACACCACATAACTGGCAAAAAACCAAAACCAACTGGCTTTTATTCTGCTACTAAGATTGTAATCCTATATTAAAAGAAAAAGAAGAGAGGACCCCAAGATAGACTTCATTAGATTGAATAAAAAATTATGAGTTTTAAGAACTGCATCCGTTTTTGGAAAAAAGTAAATTAAGATAATGAAATAACAATAATTTAAGGGTGTTTTTAAGGTTTTCGTAATGCTGCAAGCAATACAATGCAGTTTATTAATGCTTTTTAAAGGATGACTCTGTAACACTGCACTTCCAGGATCCCCTATTGACTCCTCAAGCTTTTCCTAGGGTTCTCAAGTAGGTAATGTTTTTGCATGAAAGTCTGGATTTGGGAAAGCAGTTACATGATTAACTGCATATGATCTAGATTTGCCTATGTATACAAACACTAGGCTGATCAAAGACAACTCATCCTTTTCACTGTTTAGACTGAAAAGCTAAAAACTTTCTACAGAAGGTTTTCTACATGGAACTTATGACAGAAATACTACAAACATTCGGATCCAAAAAGCTACATTGTGAAACTCTGCATCACATCTTCAGCAGCCTGTTGATACCCGCTGTGTTTTTCTTTACCACAGCTTTTCTGCAGACTGAAATCTCTAGCTCATCCCCCTGGGAAGCACTTCCAGCCCCAAACAAGCAGCCCCTGAGGCTGCCCAGGTACACCCTCATAACACAGGCAACTTCAGGAGGCTGACAGCTCCTTGTCAGTCAGAAGCAAAGGCTGGCTTTTATTTGCCTTATTGTAACTTCAGTAGCAGTTAATGGGAGCAGAAAATTTTTTGACACCTATTGTCTAGTGCACATCAGGGCTTTTCAGAGTCTTCATAAAAATCAACAATATCAGGGCATACCCAAGCCTTCCAGCTCATGAAGCCTTTTGATTCTCAAGCAGGTGCAACTCTTCTTTTTCCCAGCTCATAAGAATGATCCCTTTGGCTAGCTGAAAAATAGATTAAAAAATGCCAGTACCCAAGGATACAAGAAAACTTGTTCTGATATACAGGAAAATTGCTTCCTAAAGTATCCAGTGTCTGACAATTTGAATACCTTCATTAATTTACACAAAAACATGGAAGCTAACATTCTTTTTCTGTGTCTAGACTGGGAAACTCAATATGTGTTGCTGCTTGGTGTTTGCAGGTAGGCAAAGTGACATAGATCTAGACTGTCAGAGAACTTTGCTGTGTCAGAGCAATGCAGTCAACTAAGGAACATGGAGCTCCCTGTACTTTCTGATGACTTCACTCAGAGACTTTTAAGTCAACTTTTAAGTCTCTGAGGGAGGGGGCTTCTGCTACAGACATTTATTTCTTACTGTTTTTTTTTATTTCTTATTGGCTTTATTTGCTTCCACTGCAGGGAAGTAATGCCTAAGTAACACAGAGATACTTTTTTTTAACAGGGAGCTGTTCACAATATGAACATCTTGCCATCTTTTAGTAAGTATTTGTTAAAATATTTATAGAAAAATTGGTTCCAATAAACAAAATTTAACCTAGAAAAGAGTGCATTGCCTTAGAGATCCATTAACTTAATGAGATGAATATGGTTTTGGTCCCAAAACAGTGCTGTAATATAGTTTTGAAATAGGTTTTCAAACTTTTAAGAAAGTATTTGTTTTCTTTAGGCAAGAGCCCTGATAACTCAGTTGAAAGTCAATGTGAATGTCCTAGTGCAGTTTTTCATTAATGTAGCATGTCTTGCCAAATAGAAACAAAAACCATATAGTCTCCATACATAGTAATAAAGTCCAATGAGGGGATTCTCTTAAGAATCTCAATAGAAAATATGATTTGCTTATTAATTTTTAAAAAGCGATCTTGTCTAATGCTTGCACTTATCAAATGCTAAACAGCCAATTTTGGGAACACAATATTAAGCACTTATGTTAGTAACTTTGGTGCTGCTACAGAACCATTGAGGTTAAGATGAATTTCACATTGATTCAGGCTGAGAAATGTGAAAAAAACCACAGAAGGCTGGAGGAACCGAAGAGGTTATATCAGAGTATCTAAACTCTGGACTGAAATATCAACTAAGCTATTAGCAAATGTTAATGTATTAATTGTTCATGGCAAAGGGCACTGGGTTTGGAAAAGGACACTTTTTTTCAAAAGCAAAATATGTGGCTGGACTACCAAGTGCTTTAAGAGCTTTTGTTGTGACCATAAATACCACACATTTCAAGTCTACAACTTATATTTAGTCAAACCGAACCCAAACCAAATAATAGGCAAGAAAAGACTACAAAGAAATATTTCTTCATTTTCCTTGGGTATTGCATTTGACAGGTGTCCTGGCTATACTAAGATTAGTCTTCCTTGGTGTAAGGCAAAATGCAGTGAACTTTTAAAATATTATCTTTTGCCGTTCAGGAGAACTACAATCCAGATTAATATGCAAATGTCTATTTAATTAGGATCAGTTTTTATAGACAGAATAGATAACATGGCAAAACATATGCCAATACGGATAAAGTGAGCTTTTTTGGGTTTCTTTGGGCATATGGATCAGGTTAATCTTGATGCTATTTGCATAACATGCTGTTTCCTCCAAAGGTAAGCTTAGATTTAGAACTTGATCTTTAATTTAAAGTTTGCCCATGACTCTTCATTCTGCAACAGTGCCTCAGACACCAGGTTTCAGTAGTATCTCACAAATAAGTTGGTTTAAAATTAGGGTTTCTACTCTAACTCACAAAGAATCTGGAAATTTTACTTTAGCATGATAGAGAATGTTCTACAGCTCTGAGGAGCAATTGGTTGGCTTAGAGTGAGTCCAGGCTGGCTCTGTCGATTATATGGGACCAACGATGACAAAAATTAAAAGTATATTTCCAGTTTGAAAATCCAAGGGAAGTTACAACTTGTTCTTCCTTTGTGTTCAGCCCTCTTTTCAAAACTGTCTGATTAGGTGAGAGCACAGATTATAGAGTGATCTCTCTACTATCATCCTCAAACACAAAGGGAACCAAAAGGATGTTTTCCCACAGTTCCTGCAAAAAATATTCCTCTGCCCAGCTTTTGAGGAAAGGGCACACAGTTCTCAGAGACTGAAGGGCAGTAACCACATAAGGCAAAACACAGAAATAATCATACAGAACCAAACCGATGTTTCTACATTTTTTACATGACAGAAAAATGAGCTATTTCTGTCCAGCCTTCAGGTATAAAGTTCCACCCCAGTGATACCTGCAATACAGTAATTGGCAGGGACCATACCAGAAATTAAATCTTTTAAATATAGACAGTAAAATGCTAATTTCAACTCTTAATAGGTGGTAAGGATAGTTTATAATCCATGTATCTTATTCGTGAATTCATTTCTTGTCTACTCTTATCCTCCCAGACTGTAATACTTGAGCAAACACAGAGGCTAGTTATTTTATGCAAGCTCAGTAGTAATGTTAAAATAAATTGAAGAAAAGATACATAGGCCATCAGAGTATGATCTCAGTCATATGATGATTATTATTATGGAGCAAGGGAGTTAATTCTGTATGAAACCAAGCTCCCTTAAAAAAACTCCATCAAATTCCAGCAAAGTAGTAATGTTAACAAAATTAAAAAGGTGTATTAGACTTACAGGACAAAAAATTGTGCAAGTAGCAGAATCTCTATCCTCTAGCAGAATAGCAGAATTTACATATCCTCTGCTGCCAAACTTTATGCCTGTTGATGCCATAGAGCATAATTTTATGTGTGTATATATAAAATGTATAGAACACATTTTATATGTGTTCACAATCATGGCTGCAATGTGAAAGCCCTGAGCTTTCTTCAAACAAAACAGTAATTTCTAAGTGCAAGAAACCTTGCTTGTGTGTCACAATGCGTTAGTCTTGTCAACTAAAAGCAGGCTCAGTAGGATGAGATTTTTCAAGTAGATGTAAGATCTTCACAGAAATAACAGGAGAGAGCAAAAATAATTCAATCAAAACACAGTCTCTATCATACACCTTTGAGGGGGTTCCTTGTGTTTGGTTTCCTTAGCACCTTTTTTCTCTTAGTAGCTTTTGCTTGTTAATGACTGAATCAATCAAGTAATGTTTACCTATGGCAGATAACATTAAACTAAACACTAAATCACCTGTCATTTTGGTGATTGAAAAATAAGAAAAAACCCCAAAGGAACAACTAGACAAAAACAGCAGGAAAGAGATCGCAAATGTGACTGGCACTGTGCAACAAGCAATAAAGTGAATGAGACTTTATAACATCAGAGTCAGATATCAAAGTTCAGAGCTTTCTGTAGTTGCTATACATTGCTGTCTCTTTTATAGGATAGCAGATCTGCAGTACAGGCTCCTTTACTGAGACATTTCTCTTTTCTTCTGTGTATAAAGAGACTCAGGAAATCAGCCATTTTGTTTCAAGTTATGGTCCCAAGCAAGGTCTTTTGTTGGTAGAGTCTAATGGAAAGCAATTAATCCCTGGCAATATAAACCTTTAATCATTGAGTTGTTGCCTTGTGGGGGATCAGTTTGGCTAGCTCTGGACCCTGGCAAGACCAACACAGACAAAAGCAAAAGACGAGAGGCACTCTTCCTTCTCAGGACCGAAGTCACACAGTTTTTAATGTAAAAGGGAGCTGGCCTGGAGATGAAAAAGATCGGGTGCCTTGTGGTGGGAGACTGTAAACCCAGGGAGGGGGGGGTGGAGGAAAGGGACCACAGCCAATGGGATACAACTGATGAGAGGGGCAAGGGGAGGAACTAACCCAGGGGGAAACCACCACCACAGGACTTGGAGGTGGGGAGGGTGTACAGAACAAACCATGTGATACAAAACAAACCACTCAGTGCACTATAATAACTACTCAGTGCAAAACACCAACCACCCAGTGCAAAATAATTACTGAATAATCTGTTCAGTGCAATACAACATTTAATCATGTGAAAAATGCCTAACCACTGTGTTTACAATCTCTTGAAGCAGAATCTAATGCCAAAACTCAGTGCTCAAGTCCTAACTTTCCTTTTTAATGAATGTCAAATCCTGGCTCCCTTCAAAGTTTAAGGCTTGTGTTAATTTTAACACGCATGCTTCTGTGAAAGGCCTGAGACAAGCACTGCAAAGTCAACAGGATTATGCTTTGGATTACAGATTGTTGACTAGGGCAGTGAACAGCCATGCTGCAAGTCTTGCAAGGATTTATGTATTGTCCCTAATGAGACGTTCAGCATTATAAGTTCAGTGAAAGGCTCAGTATTTTTTTTCCCTTCTCTGATTTATCAGTTTTTTACATAGTAGCAAGATTTTTAGCAACAATAATGTTCTAAAACCCACAGAGTTATACACACAAGAGGGAATTTGTACAGTACTTGTAGTTTGAAAGTTTGCTTTTGAGTTTAACCACGAATCTTTGAGAACTTTAAATAAGATCTGGACTCCCACGCTCACCAGCTGAAGTTGTATTTCTTCACAGAAGCAGTTTTACTTCTGAAGTGACAAAAGAATATTCCCTGATACCATCTCAGCTGGTTCTCTATTTCCTCACCATTCTAAATAGCAAGAACAGTCATGCACAGGAGATCATACAGTTCTGGGTACATCTCTTGAGATTGCACACAACACCCCTGAACATCAGGGGTTTTTTACATTGTGCAGGCAACTGTTCATCAGCGACTGGACTGAAATAACCAGTCTTGGTCTCATGTGCCACACATTGTACAACTGAACAGACAATGGCTGAACAGTTTTCAACTCCTGTTGGGGGAATCTATTTAAAAAAGATGGTTCATTAACTAACAAATTTTTCATCTATGCTCTTTTGGTTTTTCATCATGAAGGAATCAGCTTCAGCATTTACTTGACAATCGCAGCACTTGATCATCAGTTTTGTCCAGTTATATTGAGGAAGTCTGAGTTCATTTTAATGACTGCATTCACTTTGACCAATTGTATTATATTTGTGTAGCAAGTTTTTGGAGTGGGGAAGGCTTCTCCTCTTTTGTGAGGAGAGGACATAGACTTTGCCCATGTCTGATAAAAGCGGTGCCAGCTGGCTGCAAGACAGACCCACTGCTGGGCAAGGCCGAGCCCCCAGCAGCAGAGGTATTGACTCTGGGGTAATGTATTTAAGATGGATAAAATAACTCCCATGTAAAAACAAACACAAAGAGGAGAGACAATATGTGAGAGTAACAGCTCTGTAGGCACCAAAGTGAGTAAAGGAAGGGAGGAGGTGCTCCAAGGGCCAGAGCCGAGGTCGCACTGCAGCTCATGGTGAAGACTATGGTGAGGCAAGAGGAGCCCCTGCAGTGCATGGACGACCTCACAGAGAGCAGGTGGATGCCCAAAGGAAGTTGTGGCACTGGAGCAGGCTCCTGGTAGGACCTGTGGAGCCATGGAAAGAGGAGGAGCAGGCTTGCTGGCAGACTTGCGACCTTATGCAGGATCCACACTGGAACAGCCTCCTCCTGAAGACCTGCAGCCTGTGGAAAGATATTCACGCTGGAGCAGTTCATGAAGAGCTACAGCCTGTGAGAAGGACTGCTGTTGGAGAAGTTTGTGGGGGACTGTCTCCCTTGAGAAGGACCACACACTGGAGGAGGCAAAGAGTGGGAGGAGGAAACAACAACAGAGATGTTTGATGAACTGGCCATGGCCCCTTCTCCCCATCTCCCTGTGCCACTTGGAGAGAGGAGGTAGGGAAAAACTGTGAGTTAAGTTGAATACAGAAAGAAAGAAGAAGTGGGCAGAAGGTGTTTTTGGTTTGTGTTTATTTCTCAGTATCCTAGCCTTATTTGATTGGAAATAAATGCAATTAATTTTCCCAAGCTGAGCCTGTTTGCCTGCGATGGTACTCAGTGAGTGATCTCCCTGTCCTTATCTCAAACACAATGTCTTCTTTTATCTCCTCAGTCCAGCTGGGGAGGGGAGTGATAGGATGGCTTTGGAAGGTACCTGGAATCCAGCCAGAGCCAAAACATCATGTCAATGCATTCCATTCACTAACATTCACTACTTTTTTTTTTTTTATATTCTGTAAGTCTTAAATATCTCCGGGTTCAGTTGAAATAATGAGATAAGATGTGTTGCAAAGAAAATGTTCTCTTAAATATTTTTGCTCTTCTAACAAGAGTAACTGGGAGATCTCACTATAAAGAGGCCTTGGAAATGGTCAGCATTGCAGACCTGGAGGAATAATTCTGTACTAATCAGGAATGCCAGCCACAAACAGCCCAATCCCAGATACCAAATCTAGTTGTGTTAAATGTAAGACAATTCCACTAGTGTTTTCATGGACAGTGGGTAATATTTAGTCTGCTGGCTCTTAAGCAGCAACAACTGAAAAGGAAGGCAGTAGCCAATTTTTTTGTTCTTACAGCTGACAGTTTTATGTGCACTCCAGTTTTTGATGAACAGCAGAATTTCCTTTTTTCCTCCTTTCATCTCTATTCATATGTCAGCTCCTTGAGCTCAATGCTGAAAAATGTCACTTGTCATATCCGGACTCTAGGATTACTTTCATATTGGCTTCAGGCAGTTATAGGGATGCCATTTAAATGTATATTGACTTACCCGTAACACAGACACAGCTTTCAGTTTCTCCACAGTTTTGCACTCTCTGATGACACAATTCACTGCTTACAGTCTTAAGTCATCTCTCAAAGGCTACACTACACATACATGGCAGACGTGAAGATGGATGTTTACTGCAAAAATCCCTTTGTCTGAGTAATGTTTCTTATTTTAAAATCTCAAGCTGTTGCATCATATATTAGATTGATTAGGCAATAAGAAAAAATATCCCCCCATGTTTTACTATTCCATAAATTTTCAACGGGTATTCTGATACTGAAACAAACTATGTCACTCATTCTCTCAGGGTAACTACTCATCATACTCCTCCTCATATTGTTCTATCCTTTTTCCTGACAACAGGCTACACATAGGATAGACACTCCATTAAACTACCATTGCTTCTCAGATTCCTGAAGGAAATCTCTCTCACTGAAATACCTGTGTTAGTTTCTTTGAACAGCACTCATGCTTACAGTTTTAGAGTAGGTTTTAATTGTTGGTTGGTTTTGGGTGTTTTTTGCCTCCAATAAGTTGCTTTGAGAAAGCTGCTTTTGACACTATCACTCAGGTTTTCTATTCTAAAAAAACAGAACACATCATTTCATATTGTTTGCTTTGGTACAAAGTACTCACCTAGTGAAGTTCACAGTTGAGCTGACAACTATATTATTCTTCCTCACCATACATTTTGGTCTTAACAGCGGTCTCCAAAAGGTAAGATGGTGCTGTTAAGTGTCAGTTAAGTAAACTTCATCTTTGGAGATGAGAAATTTCAGGACCAGTAGTTAATAGCAAAGACAACTTTCTCACATGTCTGCAGACTAAGCACACACTGTGTCTTTGTACAGAAGCACTTGCACATCAGGAAGCACTACACTGCTTGCCAATATTTCCTTCCATTCCACCCCTCTGTACCAATTAATATCATCATGTGATCTACAGAACTAATTATTTAAAATTAGTATTATAATTAAGATTCCTGAAAACATTCGTGACAAGTCTGTGAAAAACCATTTGTGCTATATTTTGTTTGCTCACATCCATAAAGCTCCACTCTTTTGATAGATAACAAAAGTATTACTATCTATCTATATAAAGTGGACAAAATAAAAAATGAAATATTTCCACACGGCAACATCATCAAACTATACCAAGTTTCAGTCAGTCACAAGGATCTTTCTTTAATCTAACAGTCTCAAATAATTAGTCTTTTCATGATTCAAAATGTCACTTAATGTCATTTCAATATCATAGGTGACTTTTTTTTTTGCTGAGCATTTATACTGACTGAAAATAGTAAATATTGCCACCCACACTCCCAACTTACTTTCTAAACCAGAACAGCATCTGCACCAAAGAAGTTTTACTATTCCACTTTTCATGAGTAAAAGGTGGTGTTCAACTATACTTTTACACCATCATCTGAACATGGATTTCAGAAGTATCATGTAGATTACTCTTGTTTTTAATTAAAGCTGAATAAAGTTTACTTTGCAAAAATGCCTCTTGCTTGATTGAGAATAAAACTTGGTGTCCTCAGAGGATGGCTCTTGACCTTAGGTCACTATAACTACATACAGACCAATTGGCATTGGATATATATTAAATCTCTTCCCTGATTAGTCTTTCATTTTATAATTAAATAAAATTTTTTGCCATACACTTTTGTTTCTGAGATAACCTCCTCAGAAACTTATTTCTGCACTTTTATAATGTAGCAGCCAATTTTGATTATAAAGACAACCTCTGCAAAAGTACAAGGTCATCTTGTGTAGTCAGATTGAAACCATAAATTGCTCCTGAGTTAAATCCTTCAGGTCTTAGCGCTGTAAGATCCTTTGATTAACTTCAATGGCAATTTTTTGCAGTTTGAGGTTTTGTTACAACAACTGCATATGTTAAAAAAAAAGAGTCCATATGCCTTTCCAGCTAATTCAGCAGTGTTCCTGGCACAAGAAAATTATGCTGGAAGGGCTGCCCCTGCTGCCATTACATCTTTGAATGCTCCTGGGCTTTTCAGGCAGTAACAGTTCCCATACTGACAATTATTAATGACATCTTGAAGAATTCTACAACTATTCCATTAGGGAAAATCAAGTATCATCAAAGGATTGCCAATTATTCCTCTTCTTCTACTATACAAAGATGCCTGTCAGTGGGTGCCAAGAGGGATACATTTAGGTCTTTTACAGTCAGATGATAGGACTTAATATAGGGATATCTTTATAATGAGGGTAGAAAGGGAGTCAGAAAGAGGTTGGGCAGATTTTTCATTCTATTCTGTGTTAACTACTACAAAAAGAACACTTTTCTTTTTACTAAAGGAGCGAAAAACACATAAACCTCATAAACCTCATAAAGGTGCTCATACTTTTTCTGTGAGCCTGAAGATTATCTTTTTCTAAAATTTCCTCATGAATTGCTGAAGATATGAAGTGGGAGGTAAAAAGAGCAAATAGAATATCAGGACAAGGTGATTATGGCCAGGGGAGATGTCAGAAGGAGGTTTCTTATCTTCCTTTTCCCATTACTTACTCATACCACAATAACCATTTCCCTATTGATGAGCTTGTCTCCTTCATATTCAAGTTAAAACACCATACAGAATACTGTAACTTGCAGAATACAGATGCTGCAAACCTGGCTTTGATAGGGAAGAATCCCATGCTGAAATGCTATAACTTAAGACATTATTTCCTTAAATATAAGCAGTTTAATCTTGAGGACAGATATGCAGTATTTTTGAGTATAAACATCAAGTTCTTATACAGTATTTCAAAGTAAAATAAAGTTTCTTGGTTCAAGTTACTGGAAAATAGGAGATTAATAATAAAATTGACTGAAAGAAATACCTCTGAAGGATTTTTTATAAAAATCATTTACACTTATCAGAAATCAGTTTTAGAGACTGATCATTCTCTTCTTTTACAGTTACCATCTGTTTCTAAAATGAAAAAAAAAAATTCTTCATCTTTAGCAATACCAAATATAAATGATCCCTTTGTTCCTCAAATCCAGTCTTTCAAAACCACTGTGAAAACAAAGGACATTATTTGGCCTTTCCATTAGTGGAGTTCATTTTTTTCATCCCAGCATATTTTCACTTGTCCTCTAACTCAGCTGAATTTTTTCAGGGGTGGGGAAGAACAAAATTGGTCTACAGGGAAGGAGAAGTACCAATGTGCATATTTTTCATACTTTCATTTAGAAAACAAGGTGGAAAAATATGAACTCTTATAAAGCCTGGGGTTTTTTCCATGGAATTTTCAGGCACAGGGCAAATAATCAGGTTGCAGAGTAAAGAGTTCTGCCCAGAAACCCCAGTGCATCAGCAGCCTTGCAATTGTAGGCATACCAAAAGGAGTCAAGATTAGATCTTCTGTGATGATTTTCAAGATCATCGATTTTTTCTAGGAGGGAATGTTTTTATTGTGTTGCTGTCAGCACTGTCTGCTGAAAAGCAGTTTAGATTATCCTTGGCTCTTTTAATTCTTCCCTCTCTTGCAGTTACTCTTGCTGCTATATCAGCCAAGGTCACATAAACTGTTTATACATCTGCTTTAATTGAAGGCACAAGACACATTAAATGGGACTTTCTTTTGATAAAGCTAAGATCACTGGATGGGCCGTGGTTTTGATTTAGTCTTTCCTTACGTTCATTTCGGACTAAGCTGCTGAATGTGTTAAGGCCAGTGCTGATGCAGACACTCCATCCATGCCTTAAAGAAAATATCCAAATCACAACATCTGAGGTCTGCAATCGATTCTCAGGATAAGAACCTCAATACTGAGTATAAGGCAAAGGGCTGATTACTAGATCCCTATAGAAATAGTACATGCAGCACTTTCCTCCCCCTTTTACACACGTGAATGATATCTAAGAGCACATCAATACATGGACATAGTGTGATAAACACTGCACCAAGAATTTTGACAGACATGGACAGGTGATGGCAGCATGCCATAACACCATCTTCTCCTGGCATAGCATGCTCTAGTTTTTCCATTATGTTATCCCATGTGAGAAAGAAACTGCACATTTTGTTATTTCAACAAAAGACTCAATAAGTTGAGTTAAACAAAGAATTAAAAGTAATTAAGAACTAAAGATACAATTAGAGACCAATGATTTTTCAAAATAAGTTGGTTAAAATTCTACAGTGCTCTTTGCCAGAGACTTCATCTCTGAAATATAAAAATGGTAAAAAAAGAAAGGTCAAGCTTAAAAAATGTGATACATTCCACTTGTAAACAGACTGTGAATATAAGCGCCCTCTCCACCTCACTCTAGCTTTGACATTATAATAGCACAGGGTACCACTCATTGATATTCTCCCAGCTGCCACCAACTCAGATGTCTGATATGCAGACAGGCCAGTGTTCATTGAAGACGTATGCCTAAATCTTACAGAATATAGGATTCCGCTACTTAAGGAGGAAGGGAAAAGCAATGGAAAATAAAGGCACTAGCAGCCCCAGTCCCATCAAAACAACAATAAAATACACTCATATATTTCAAAGAACATTAAATAGTTGTTATGCACACACACTTCTCAGAAAGGTTTGCTTTATCTACAAAATTCTCCTGGAATTTACCATGTGTTATTCTAAACTGAGATGTCTGTGTTGTCTAAGTGGTGAATATTTCCAAGTCTAAAGGGTATATTATATCAGAAAGAAAAAAGGTGAGAGTAAAGCTGTGACCGCCATGGAACCAAATATACCCAAGACATGGAAATAGTGTCCTACTGCAGGCACACACTGGAGCAAGATTTTCCCAGAGCCAGCTATTTTCCATACATCTTTGCATTTGCCTTCCAGAGCAACTTTAAGTTCCAAGAAAGTCTACCTGTGTACACTGACATCACCTGTATGCTGAGTGCATGCCTATGAGTACGCCTACGTGTACCCTCAGCTCAGCTCTTGAGCGAATATTCCAAACAGTGGCAGCTTGTCTGTGCTTGTGCTTGTCTGTGTGGAGCTCAGCAGGCACCGAGAAACCCTCCTGAGAATCAAGGTGACACTGGCACAAGGCCCTGCTAACAGATCCATGCTGCTGCTCCTTCACAACCTACTGCAGCCTCTGTTCTGAGACATCCTCTGCTCTGAGATGTGGTTGAGTTTTCTCTACATCTTTAACCTGACAACTAATTACGTCTCTAAGTTTCATAGGAGGGTATATATCATACCTACATGTACATGTACTGACCCCTTTTTCTCAAAATTTATTGTGAATCAACCTCTGAACATTGCAGAACTGTTTGGGTTGGGAGGGACTTTTAAAGGTTGTCTAGTCCAACTCTCCTGCAATGGCCAAGGACATCTTCAGCTAGATGAAGTTGTTCCAACCTGACCATGAATATAACTGCAGATGGAGCCTCTACCACCTCTCTGAGCAACCAGTTCCATCATAAAACTGTAGTGTTTATATCTAATCTGAATTGCACCTCTTCCATTTTAAAACCAATACCTGTTCTAGTGCCACAGAACCTGTTAAAAGATCTGGTCCCATCTTTCTTATAAGCCTCCTTTAAGTACTCTCTCAGCCTGTCCTTATTGGAAAGCTGTTCAGCTCTCTATAACTTATGTGGCTCTCCTCTGCATCCACCATAACAGGTCCATTTCTTTCTTATACTGAGGAGTCCAGAACTGGGCACAGGACTTCATGTGGGGTCCCACCAGAGTGAGAGGAGGCCTCTCTCACCCTGCTGGCCATACTGCTTTTGATGCTGCCCAGGATACTTTTGGCTTTCCGGGCAGTGAGCACACATTGCTGAGCCATGGACAGATTTTCATCCATTAGCATCCTCAAGTCCTTCTCAGCAGTGTTGCTCTCAATCTCTTCATCCTCCAGCCTTGAGGGGTAGCAAGCTAGGGTTTGAAGGCTTTTATGGTGAACCTCAACAGTTAGCAGAAATGAGTGTGCCTGCTTATTTCAACTATTTTTCCTGGTTCATTTCTCCTGTCATTCCTATTCTGAACACAGAGAAGCATCAAGAAAAGTAGAAATATGGTTAAGGATATTAAGATAGAAATATGATGTTTAAAGCTTAAGTACACGAAACAAGTACTTTGTCTCATAAGCTCTCCTTATCCTTAATACAGAATAGGGGCACAAGCAATGTTCCTGATCAGGCTTCAGCAATTTCTCCATCCTAGAACAATCTTTGAAAAAGATGGAGCAATGTGTGACTCTTGTTCTAACACTTTTAACCCCTGGATGCCACGCTAAACTGCTGCGTAGATCCACTGCTTTACTGTAGATTTGCTAATGCATAAATGGTAACACATCAGTTGCTCCAAGGGTTAACTGATTTCTCATTCTCAGTAGGTATTACAAAGTTTTGTCAGCATAAACAAAGCTAAGGTCTCATAAGATCTAAATTTCGCTTGGCTTTATTCAAGCTGGCGTACTTAATCAGCATCACCTCAAGGCATTCAGGAACTAGAACTGGCTGTGCAGGAAGACTTTGGCACAGGATTTGCTGTGTGGGAAGGGTTATGCCTTCAGACAAATGTGGCTGGAAGAAACTCAGGTCATTGACAAAGAAGGATGGTTTGACACAACATGAAGAACAGTACACAACCTTGAGAGAAAGATGCTGAGAGCTGTTGAGAGTGTCTTTGGTGGGAGAAGAAAACAACAAACAGTTTGGGGAAGGAAAAGTCATCCTGTATGTGAAAAAACTACACTTCTGCTATCTTTTCAGAAGCAATGGCAACTGTGCTCTGATGGAGTAGGGTAGGAAAGCACGCATTCAGACAACCCTGTGTATTGGGTTTGAGTGACAAGGTTTAGGAGTGATGGGAAGGGCACAGGGTTGGCTTGTGTAAGAATACGCCACATTTTATAGAGCCAGCACTGACTGGCATCATAGAGACCTGCTGCTGGCCATCAGCAACAGTGGCAGCACCTCTGGGATAATGTATGCAAGAAGAGGGAAAAACAGTTATTGCACAAGAGAAATTGCAGCCAGAGAAGAGAAAAATAAGCATATGTGAGAAAAACAGCCCTGCAGTCACCAGGGTCAGGGGAGAAGGAGGGGTAGGGGGTGCTCCAGCTGCTGGAGCAGGGATTCCCCTACAGCCCAAGGTGCAGCCCATGGTGAGACAGCTGTGCCCCCACAGCCCATGGAGGTCCATGATGGAGCAAATGTCTACCTGTAGCCCATGGAACAGGCCATATTGGAGCAGGTGGGCACCCAAAGGAAGCTGTGATCCCATGGGAAACCCATGCTGCAACAGGCTTCTGTCAGGACCTGTGGACCTGCAGGGATCCCACACTGGAACAATCTGTTCCTGAAGGACTGTACCCCACAGCAGGGACCATCAGTGGAGAACTTCATGAAGAACTGCAGTATGTGGGAAGGACCCATGTATAAGAAGTTTGTGGAGAACTGTGTGAGGAGTAGGAAAAGGGTGCTGGAGTAGGTGAAGAGGGCGAGGTGCCATCCCTCTTAGAAGGAGGGAGCAGCAGAGACAATGTGTGATTCTGTGACTGCAGCCCCCATCCATCATGAACCTGTGTCAGTAAGAGGATAAGGTAGAAAATTTGGGAATTCAGTTAAGTCCAGGGAAAAAGGAGGTGGGGGGCGGGGGGACAAGATGTTTTAAGAATCTTTTATTGCCTGTTATCCTAGTTTGACTGGTAACAAATTCAATTAACTTCCCCAGGCTGAGTCTGTTTTGCTCAAGATGGTAACTGGTGTGTGATCTCTCCCTGCCCTTATATTGACCCAAAGCCTTTCATTTTATCTTCTCTCCCCTGTCCAGCTGGGGAGGGAAGTGATAAGAGCATCTTGGCAGGCACCTGGTGTCCAGCCAGGATCAACTCACCACACCATGCAGGGACAAAAGCTGCATGGTAGATCAGACACCTGGTGTCAGAAGTCATCAGCAATTCCCATACACTTTTCTCCACTTTGTGTAGAAAAAGCAGTTTTAGAGAAATGTTTTGCAACCATCCCCATAAATATGCTTATAATTGTTTTACCTGAGGGAAATCTGCTTTCCAGTCCCAAACTCTAAAGTCAAACAGAATCCAGAGCACAGGGCTATGAGTAACCCTTTTTCTTGGGTTTTCTAAAGAACCTTAATAACTCAAGCTGTTGGTATGTTTTTAAGACTGTACCATTCACTGAATACTATAAACAATTCTATTAGCAACAAGATATCCAAGTACCTTATAGATTGAATATATCAAGTTCTTCTTTAGTTATTAATTCATTTCACTTTGACACAGATGACCCATCTTTTATGTTTATGTGTAAGAAAAAACATGAAGCCTTGGCTGGCCTTGCTGCTGTTGTAAAAATTTACTGAGGGGAAATTCACAAAGCGCTTTGCAAAATATACATTCTATTGGTATTCATTTAGTGAGACATGGGGACCTCTGGCCTCCAGCAGGTTTTTTAGCTGCTCAATCTCTGCTGTACTGTTTGTTTATCATGAAAACAAAAAAAATTGTAACTCTCAATAGTTAATTAGAAGGTTTCTTTTAGACTTTTCATAAACCAAGTGAAGCAAGCAATCGCTGTTGAAATAATTTGGCTTCCTTCATTTTAGATACTTGTCAGATACCAAACCCCAGCATGTTGCTTGAACTATTTGCCAAGAGTAACATCTGGAAAGATCCTTCACTGAGCCAATTCAGTTGTCCCTTTCCTCTTTCCTTTTACTCTTTACCAGTACTGGAACTCTGGTTTGGAATTACAGCAAAGCCTGGTGAGGTCTGCTCTGTAGACATGTGTTTAGCAATTAGATATTAGTAGTGGCTTACAAACTGCTTCCTCATCTGCCACAGCAGTATTTCAGCTGGTGCTTTGCAAGTGTGCCATGGTTATTCCTGGACTGAGCTGCCACGGATGTCTCTGCTGAATCTTCAGTGTTATTGCCTCTGCTAAAATGTATCTCTCAATAACAACTCATACTGGAGCCAAACATTTCCACAAATTCCATCTTTCCTAGGCTGTCTTTCTCCCTGCTGTTTGACCTTAATTAGGGTGATGAGTATCTTTTACAGGAAGGAAAAAGGATTGTTACCACTAGTCATTTCTGTATATGTTATCAGATGTAGGATTTTCTAAAAATTATCAATAGTTCCAGTATTTCAGAAACACAACATCATGTACCAAATTTCTTCCTCATTCCTAGCTTTCTGAAAGTTCTAAAGCTGGGAACAGGTTTTTCTCAGGTCGGTTTTTGCTTACAATTAGTTCCATCCTCCAACATTGAATAAAATATACATCAGTTTTAAGGAAGTGCTGCCATATTAAATCTCATATTTATGCTTATATTGGAGTAATAGTAATTTAATATGGAAGCATGCAACTGTCCCCTTATACTATGTGTTATCCAAGCAAATTGGAAAACAACATCTTAAACAATTATATCGGACATTTAGATGGACTTTGGATAGACGACAGGACAAGGAAAGGCAGAATAGACATAGAAGGACAAAGTGGATTTAAACCATGGTCATTCAGCAGATCTGTGGCAAGTTTAGGAACAGGCAGAACTCGGATTCTTTGCTTGGCATGCAGTGCCCTCTGCAACAAACCCCAAAGCTCTGTGCATGCACCGAAAAATCCCCCTAACCATTTTCTTCTAAAGTTTCACATATTTCTGTATTAAAAATGTCAGCAGATGGTGTTTAGCTCCCATTCCTCTGTGACAAACCTTTATCTCATCCTCATCATTGCTCTTTCCACCTACACTGCTGTCATTATAGTCCTAAAAAATGGTTCCACTTTACAAAGGAAGGGGCAAATACAAAAAACAATCAGGTATAACATTCTCCAGGTAAATCACCACTTGAGAATTCAATGTTTTCCCAAATTCAGCTCACTGTCTTTAAATGAATCCATTTTCTACTATGTGTATGCTTTTTGAATCCCAGTTCTTCAGCACTAATGATAATATTTAATGTGGTGCTATATTTTAAGTCCTTTATTCCATAGTTCCTTCTAGTGTTAAACATCTTTCTTACATTGGTGTAGCTGGGAGCAACCCTGGCATAAGTTTTTCTAATACACAGAATTTACTCTGTGCACTGGATCTGAGATTCATCATAATATCAATCTGGAATTCACAGTTCAATTAATTTTTCATTTTATTTTAATGACCTTTCTGGAAAGCAACTCACTAGCATTTGTTTTATTATTATTATAATCTTCTACTGCTTGGCTTCCCCAATCAAAACACATTACAAGATAATTTATTCTCTCTTCATGATTTAGATATGGTTTAATGGCAACAAATGAAACATTATATTACAAGAACAATCCTCCTCAATCAACAGATTAAATTCTTAGAGATCCAGATCCAGAAAGCATTTTCAACTCTCTCTCTTACTTTAGCACCTCCACATTCATAGAAGGTTCCACTTACAGTAAAATCTGTCACACATAAAAACAAATATGGTTGCATAAATCAGTAGGTGAGAATTCTTGTGAGCACAGAACTGAAGAAGCTGAATTTCACCTTACCTTACTTACTTTAGCTTGCCAGGAGTTATTTAGGAATGAAACTTTCCCTCCCGAAAAGAAAGTGTCTACATACCAATCTGGAATGGTAGGAGATAAACTCTTGACTTTCTAGGAGACTATTCTGTCTCAATAAACTTCCACCCACAAAATCTCTTTCTGGATATTTGAAAGGGGTGCTCTCTATTTAGAATGAATGATTGAAATGCAAAGATGAGGCCTAAGTAAAAATCCTGCTATTTAGAAATCCACAGCACAAGGACATCCAGAATCTGCTCTAACTCAATGCAGCTTGAGGCCCTCTTGAATCTCAAGGCAACAAGTATTTGTGCATTTATCTAGGGAATGCAACCCCCTACTTTACAGGCTCTGAAGTTACTTCTCATCAATTACTATTAATCACCCTGGCTGGGCTGATGGAGTCAGTAAGATTTGGCTTGCACAGCAATGTGATATCCAGCAGACCAAGACAACAGCCATCAGACCAAGTAGCTGTCAGACAACACAGGAGAGGAATGTAGTCTGATTCCTCTTGACAAGATTGCTTGATGATTGCAAAGTACTCTGTATGCTTGATGCCTTCTAAACACTTTCTAAATAATACATGCACAAGTACAACAGAAGCCTGGCCCTTTCCAAACAGCATTCTCCTTATTGAGGCTCTGACCGAAGATGAAAATGTTTAAATTAGAAAAGATTGAATGAAAGAGCTCCTATGGAGTAAACTATACAAATACATATACACAAATGTGTAGGTTTTATGGTAGCTTGTAGTCAATTAACTAGAAAGTTAGTGCAATAAAACTGTCCCTAAAATGGTTTGTAGAATTGGCAAAGATTGATGAACCTTGCAGTAAAAGATACTGTCAAGCCACTTGTAGCATACTTGAAGACATATGTGTGTAATAGCTGTAATAAAGGGCACCATCTCCCCACCTGTAATTCACTTTAGAGAATGCTAAGGCATTTTCCAGACAGAGCTCAAAAAAGCATAATGTTTATAACTAGTCATATTTGGCCCCAGCATTGCCAGATTCAACAGAAAAGCCAGAAGAACGTATTGGTGTTACCAATATGCAGACGGGACGTGCCTTGGCTCGCCTGGCCCTGGCTGCCGGAGCAAACAGCGGCTGCTGAGGGGTTTCACCCCAGAGACACTTTTGGCTGGCTGGCTGCTGCTGGGCCCGTGGAGACAAGTCCAGACATGCCTGGGCTCCGGTTCTGCTCTGGTTTCCTTTGACAGAGAAGCTTTAAAGCGNAGGGCTGATAGTGCTCAACAGGGGTCAGGGTGGGGAAAGGAAAGGTGATTGACACATCTGGGGGGGAATCTTCAGGGGAGGGAGCCAGATTTCTGAGGGAAACCATGAGATCACACCTCAACAAGAAGGTAACCCAGGGAACTCTCCTCTGCAGCTGTGAGCATGCACAGCACATGACTGACTCCACACCTTATTCCTGCTCTGCCTTTCTCAAACAGCACCTATTCTGCTTGTTTTCTCCAGGTGAAACCAAGAAGATCTGAGTGTTGGCTAGGAGTGCTGAATAAGGCCTCTTACACAGGCAGGTGTTAATTTGTTCAAATTAAGGAATATCAAGTCATCAGGATATCCTGGCTTTTTTCACTATAGTTCAGAAAAGCTGAGTCTAAATTCTCTAATTCTTCTCTTAAGCTCCTGCTATGTAGCTTTTCAACTACATATTTACCCTCAAATTTGAGATGCTGTTGGAGCAAATGACCAGACAACAAATCTGAGAGTATTTACCTCCAGCTACAGGGTTAGCAAACCTTTATATACATCTGACATTTCAATCCTCAGTTAAACATGAACCTGATCAGAAAATGTATATAATTGCCCAAACTAACTTCCATCCACAGACATCAGGGAAGAAATTCTAAGCAGATCAAACTCACAGCTGTACACCACATGTTTATATCTAAATTTCTTTTTATCTGTACCATAGCAAGATCAAACATGAAAGTTACTCTTTAGTATCAGTCCTCAGTCCTCAAAAGTTCATCTCCTACCTGCAGAAAACATCTCTCTCAAAAATAGCTATTTTTGAGGTGCTTTACACAGAAATTCATGTGTAATGATGTGGGGTGACCCTACCTCCTCCCCCCTCAAGTGGCACCTGCTCTAGGTTTGGTGGTTTTGTTGAAAGACTAGAAATTATACATGAATGCCTTAGACTAGTGATGAATTCAAGGGTTAATTGTATATAAACAGGTTAAGAGAGTTTGCTTTGACCAGCTTGGTAGAGAATTGTAGGTTGAGGGTATTTTCAAGTTTTAACAGAGTTAACACACAGATCAATATATTTTTTGACCACAGTATTTTTTACTCGTGTCACATTCAATGATTATCTAGAGTAACAGATTTTAAAGACAGAGTTCTGATCCTGGTGAACTCCCCAAGTTTGATTTTTCAAAGAAGCTGTAAAGGGTTCAATTTCTACAGCAGCATATGTTGAGGTTAAAACACAGTTTTGCAAACTCATTATACTCTAAAGTATAAATAAAAGGATGTACATTGAAGGAATGAAGTCTTCAGAAATTTACTTTGCATGTTAGAAATGAATATAACTAAATAGAAAAGTACAGTATATTGCTCTGTGTATAGTTTCTTCCTGAAAGTCATGAGCGAATAGGTTTTTTATGAGATAGGAAGTAAATAAAAATGAATTAAAAGCAATGCTGTAAAATAACATTGGTGTAGGGGAACTAAAAAGTACTTTGGTACTACTGGTATTGAAGAAACACTAAAGTGATAGATACAGATACTGTGATGGTCAATTAAAACTATTCTTTCATTAATAGTTGCAAATTTCCTGACATTTGAGAGGAGCTGAGTGTCTCCACTTGAGGTACCCTGATGTAATATCAACCCATAGTTTAAAAAGAGATACTAGAAGGCAGTACAGGACATAATAGCTACTAGGATGATAAAATTTGTAAGGTTAGATTGTCAGTTCTCAGTTTGGACTGCTGCAGAGAGCAGAGACCACATTCATTTTGAGCAAAGAACACCATCAGTATTGCCTTAAGGGCCTTCTTCCATAAAATTCAAAATAGACCTGCTCATTCTTGTGCAAATCCATTTTTATTGCTGTTTGCTTGTTTGTTTTAAATAAATTCATTTAATCTTACCCTACTAATCAAGTAGAGGAAAAGCCCAAAAGTAAAACCAGAATGTAAATCAAAAGTTATTAATTCAGGAAAAATCCTACAGGGGTATTTAGATAAAAGAACAACTCCTTGTGACATGGATACTCAAGCTTGCTTTGAAGGCATTTTTTCACACCTATGATACTTCCATGTTACTTGCTAGGCAAGTGTTACAAAGAAAAATAATTATTTCCTCATACAGGCAGCTAAATGAGGCTCAAGAATATGCCACAGACTATTGCTTGGTATTAACATTTAGCTCACTGACTTCTGTGTTTATGTACTATTCCAAGCAGAAATATGAATGTGACTAGGGTAGTACTTCCCTATGTAAAAGTTATTGTCATCCTTTTTGGGAAAATATCACCATGATTTTCAGAAAATTTCTGAGTTTTGTTGGCAAGGCTTATTCAAACTCCAATTTTACCCAGAGCAGTGGGTGCTCTTTCTTCGTATGGTGAAAAACAAAAGCAAAATTATGGTACTATTATGAAGCAATTTGCTGAGATGAAAATCAGTTTTATTTCCACCTATACAAAGGTATATTGTTTGCTCATAATAGAATAGCACAAAGAAAAATAAATACAAAACCCACTTCAGCAGAGAGACAAATGCCCAACAAAGATACAGTTGTATCTAATCTTATTAGGCTCACATACACTATGGTAGTAATTGAATTAGCAGATATACAAAGCAGTCTGCTGGAATCTGCTAATGGTAAGCAGATACATTCACTTCTTCACCTTCAAAAAGGATTTTAATTTTTCTTTCTGGAAATAATTTTTTCCTTAAATAAACACCTCCTTCTTGCTACACTGTCTCATGAGGGACTCCTAGCCAACACATTACCTCTATCTCCAGAGCTTACTTTCCAAAAGAAGGTGTTCATCATGTTAAATATTCAGTATATTTTAAAAATGTTATGCATTTAATAGAATATTTAAGTGTATATAAAAGAAAGCCTGAAGCAATGTCACAACAGCACAAAAAGCACATACAGATTTTCTGTTTTCAGATATATCCAGTTTCAGAACCTGCCTCAGAAACGTGGACAATAACTTATTTTATTCTCCCTTACCCACACTTAAAGACTTTTTTCTCATTTAAATCAAATTAAACTCAATGTCTAATTCAATGTCTCTTCCAGAGGAATTATTACACAATATAAATGCCAAATTACCAAATACACACAGGCTGTGCCTTGTCTCACACAGAATAAAAGTACGTCTCTTGATAAGCTGGCTTTTATTAACCTTCAGTCTATATATTCATTGTGCAAGGCGAGCAATTCAAGGAGAGCAATGAAAACAGAAAAGAGTGAATTTGATTCAAAGCTAAATAAGTTTAGTTAATTTGGCAAAAGGAATACTAACACAGCTTCTAAAGGACTACTGACTACTTCACAAGCTACAGGTTAAATTTACTTATACTCCTGATGAATCTGTAACAAAATCATTACTTCATGATACACAAACAAATAATATTAAATAACTAAAACCAAGAACTGTTTTATACTGGTCCCAGTAAAATGATATACTTTATGCTTCAGAATTACAAAGGAATTCATCATAGAGCTGGTAGTAGGTGCTTAAAGTACTCACCTAATCAGTAAAAATTAATTTCTGTTGAATGACAATAAAATAAGCTAGTATCAAATGCAATAAAGCAGTTTAATCAAGTAGTAGTCTAATACAGATGGTAGAAAAAACCCAGTTTGATGAACAAATGGGGAGGGAAGGTAGATGGATAAATAAATGCCCTAAAATTTTACATGCAGCTCCATAAGAAATGCATAAGCCAAATGCCATGCAAATCCATGAAGTTTAATGTACTTACCTTGTTATTTTTATTTTTATTTTTATTTTTAAAACCACGTAAACAGCTCTTAGTGACTGTTGAGCCATAGCATTTACTGCTGAACTTGATTCAAGTGTTTGTTTAGAGAAATCACATCCCTTACAGCATCATTCAACTAATGCATTTTTACCAGATCAGAAGAAGCAAATACAGTTCCTATGCCATATCACCATCAGTTCTGGGACAAAACAGCTAAATTCATTACCAGTCAGAGCAAAACAACAAATGTGGAAAAATCCTAGAGAACAACAATCTTCCTACTGACAGAGCTGCTCTGCCTTTATCAAAAGCTGGTAGTAGGCTGGCCTGAGAAGAAAAATACATCCTTTCTGCCTCCAGAAGATATCATGCATAGTGGGAGAGACTTTTCACATGAGCTGAGTAAAAACAGACCCTGTTCAGTCACAGGAATAAAGTGCAATGGCAAATGACAGGACTACATCAGTTTACACCACCACTTTGAAAGCACAATTTTAAGGCACCACTTTCCAGCATCCAACTGCAAGTTAAGAAAATGCCAGCAGCTGGTAATTATAACTGTTTGTACATAAAATAGTGCTGGCTCCACTATGTAAAGTTACATAATTTTTGCATCTTCTCTGCTTTTCCTTTTGATTTGTCAGATTTAATACATGTTCAAATCAATCAAAGTAAATTCAGCAAATCAGATGTAAAGGTAAGTTTCAGGATAGTATATTCATTTGCACTTGTTAAATTTGAATGTTTGAAGTCTGGATTTATCTCTTAGCGCCACAGTCTAGTTGACACGGTGGTGCTAGGTCAGAGATTGGACTCAGTGATCTCTAAGGTCTTTTCAAACCTAATTGGTTCTTTGATCTACTGTTGCAAATTGCTCTTCTATGCATGTAGTCATCCTGAGAGCAAAGAGGTTGGGTTGTTTTACTGATCTAAGCTTTACTCCATCATTATCCTATGACCAGGAAGATACACTGGGTTTGAGTAACAAGAAAATACTTGGATCAAAACATCAACAGTTAACAGGCTTCCATAACTTTGGGGTTTAGGTGCTCGGATAATTTTCTTACCCTTCTGTTAATCACATGGAATTCAGCACTTCATACTCTTGAGTACATAACCCTATACTTTGAATTCCTTCTTCTGTAACCCTCTGTCCTGATTTCAGCTGGAATAGATTTAATTTTTCTTTTAGTAGGCTGATAAAGTGCCATGTTTTGGATTTAGTTTGAGAATAATGTTGATAACACTTTGATATTTTGGTTGCTGCTGAGTAGTGCTTCCTCTAAACCAAGGACTTCTCAGTTTCCCATTGTGTCCTTGTGTCCCAGGTGCACAAGAAGCCAGGAGGGAGCACAGCTAGGACAGCTGAGCCTAACTTGCAAAAGTATATTTCATACCATGAGACATCATGTTTAGTATATATCCTGAGGGGAGTTGGCTGTAAATGACCATTTAGTGCTCATGGACAGGCTGAGCATCAGTCAGAGGGTGGGGAGCAATTGTAGTGTGCATCACTTGTTTCTCTCAGGTGTATTTCTCTTTTCTTATCATTACACCTTTTATCATTAGTAGTGCTAGTATATTTTATTTTGTTGCAATTATTAAACTGGTTTTATTGCAACCACAAGGTTTCATTTTTCCCTACTTGAGCAGGGGGAGAGTGAGTGAGCAGCTGCATGGTAATTAATTGCCGGGGGGGCTAAACCACACCACCTTCCTATTTCCGAGATCCCGAGTCTCAGCTTCTCACAAAACCAACACCTGTTCTACACAGGCTTATGTTCAATGCCAAATGGCTGCCCTACAGACAGGATATGGGAGAGGCAGAGTTGTTTCTCTGACTAGAATCAAAAATAAGGAATAAAGAACCACATCCTAAATTCAGATTATGCGAGATTGAGGAACTACTGTGATTCACGTAGGAAACAATACTGTAAGGCAACATACTAAAGGATCTATATAAAATCTAGAAAGATGCACAGAAACTGCCTAAAAGAGGGTTCACCAAACTGAAGAGGTACAAAAACCCACAAGCCTCCTTCCCCCCCAAACCCAGATTAGCTGTTAAATCCTAAAACTGGCCTAGAGTGCCAGAGAATAACAAAGGTTTGTAATGCTCCAAGTGAAGAATAGTAGCTCAAGAATGATTAAAAAATGGAGGCCAGTTAGAGAAGGCTGTCATCAGTTGCATCACATTTTAAATATAGGCAACTCCCCAGTGTTCTTCCTGATATTTCAGATTTTTGCAATGCATGTGATAGATGACTTCACAAAATGAGGGCAGCACAGAGCTCAGCTCACACACACAGTCAAGGTAATCATGAATTGCATGGGAGTGAATCCTTCTCAATAAAATGAGCATACAGTATCTCAGATTCCTGTAAAGCTCCAAGCTTAGATAAAATTTAGTATGCCAGTGACAGGAAAGTAGTACAAATTAAAAAACACGTGGAGAACAATCATCACAGACTGAAGAGAAAACAGAGCAGAATTTATTCCAGAATGAAACAATGCCAGGAGCAGGGGTAAGAAACAGAGGTAGATACCCAGCTATCCAGGAGAAAATATTAGGGCATGAATGAAGCCCTCAAAAAGTTAATTACGGACTAAATATCTTTGTGGGGTTTCCCTATCTACTAAAACAAATAACTTTTTTTTGTGATACATAACACTTTGCACAGTAGCAATATTGGCATCTCATCACTGCTGTACATCAGGGGATGTTCAAAGCTGAGCCTTAAAGCTCTTTAGCAAGTGTAAGTGGGAAGAAAACAAGCTCAAATCCCTAGAAACAGAGGAACACCTTAATTTATATCAGTTAGGCTCTAGAAGCTATGAGGAAAGTCTGAAATACATGATTATTGAGCAATTTATACTGATATTTCTTGTAGGACTTTTCTGCTCTTAGTTATTACATGTGATACTTCTTCCTCCATCAACATATCTTATCTTTACTCAATGCTTTATGAACCTTGGTTGTGTCAAGACATGGATACAAATAGCTTGATTCCTCATCCTCAGATGTGATATTTCTCCAAGTATCCAGTCCCAAATAAAACATCAGGTTTGCATCCACTTGAGTCTGAACCAACAAATTATCATGCAGAACAGAAAGATAATAAGCCAAGAAAAAAATACTCTGGTAAAAACCCATCCTTCCTATCTGCTTTATTCACGTAATTCAGGCAAAATAAGGGTAGGATTCAGAAAAATTTAAGCAGTGTTAGTCAATGTCAAAGTATGATTGACAAGTAGTGTTGTATTGCACTAAATAGTTTATTCAGTTGTGGTCTTTGTATTGGGTGTTGGGAAAAATGTTACTGACTATGGTATGTCATGTAGATTATCCCCCCTTCCATGTGATGACATGGTGTCTCCCCATACAATCCTTTCCACACCCCTGGTGCCCTGCCCCCATGGATTCCCCTCCCCACGTCCCACCCCAATGTTATCCCATTGGCCATGGTCCTCTCTCCCTGCCCCCATCCCCTGGGGAACAAAACCCCACTGCAGGTAAGGGTTCAGCCTCTTTCCTGCCTGGGTGGTCGCTGTGGCCAGCAGTGTCCCATCCCAAGCCAATAAACAGGACACTCGCTCCCACATGGGGAAGAGCGCTGCTCGTCTTTTATCTTCAGTCCCTGCAGGTCCGTGTGGGCCTGGGCTCCAGCTAGCCAGACCAGACCCATACAGAGCCCAGAGAACCACGGATTTCTGCAAAGTAGAATTCTGAATGTTGAGATAAAATGATAAATGAGTAGGGATCAATTAAAACTATAGAAAATTCAAAACTTAGGTAGAAATTTAGTACACAGCCTTTACAAATATGATAATTTGTGAGCGCAAGTTAGAGAGAAGGGTACCTAAGCAAGTTTCTAAACTTAGTATTTTTCAAACACATTCACATCCAGTAGTTCTGTTTGGACTCAACTCCATATGGCTTCAGCAAATAGTTGCTCCTAATGTTAGCAATTAGCTCTTCTCAATCCTCCTGCCCTCAGCTTAGCTTTGAGGAAGATCCACTAGGGATCATTCTGTCCCCAGAACTTTGATAATGAGCCTGTGAAATCACTACATGCAAGGAGCATGAAAAAAAATAGCCCATAAACCAAGACCAAACAATGAATGTTCTTAAAGAAACATATTAGAAATATCTACCATGAGAGTTTTTAGCAGATGTCATAAGGACGACCAGTAAAATCACAGGATGAAACCAATCTACAAATTTTATAATATCAAGCACTGAATTTCAATAGGCAGCTGTTCAAGTTGTCACTTTTTTTTTACTCTCTGCATAATTTCTATGGCTTAGAACCAGAAAGCATATACAAATAAAAATTGTCAGTCATATTTATACTAGCTGATGTGCTACTACCATTAATTTTCCTTATGTTATTTCTCAGTACACAATGTTAAAGCTGTCAAGATATATTTTCCTGGCCTTTTTCCTGTTAACATACTAATTCATATATGTGGCAGACCAGCTTTCATGACTGTGGCAGAGAGACTGAAGCTGTACTTCTAAAAATAAATATTTCTGGCAAAAAAAGTGAGAGCCCTAGAAGTTGCTGTATAAAACTCACAGAAAAAGTATTCCTAGGAAAGAAAAAATAATGAATGTAAAGAAGGAAAAAATGGCACGTCATTCTCTTGCTAAGTTCTGCAACATCCTTAAAGTCACATTCAAATCCCATCCTATTTATGGCCACTTTTGAGCAAGTGCTTGAAGTGATTTTTGTAGAGAGTTTACTGGCTTGTGTTTTATCCCAGTTCTCAAACCCCCAGAGCACTACTTATAGAAGAAAATCAAGGCTTTGAAATAGCAAAAAAGAAAAAAAGCAGCATTTGTGATGTATTTCAATTTTGATGGCTCTGCTAAAATTCCTTCCTTCAATTTCCTAAGAAAATCTCTACTCTTAAGAGATGCAGTGTTCAGATGCAAAAGTCCTTTTGTATAGATTTGTAAATTCAAGCTCTATATCAATCCCTTTTAGTGTTTATTAAAATGATCCTTCACTCGTGTCAGAAATACTCTACTTCTAGTTTTCTTTACTGTAGTAAAGCTCTAGGAAGCAGCAGTCTCCTTGTAGTCATACAGTTTTAAGTTTCTGGTCTCTTAAAACAATGCCAAGAGAAATAAAGGCAGATTTAGGAGGAGACAGAATCCTCCAAAGCAAATCCAGCAAAGCCTCTTGAATTGCTAGATTCCTCCTCATCAGCATCCACCAGTGTGCATGACTTTTCCAGCAATTCCATTCATTATATTGTGCAATTCCTCTGGTTGTGTTTAAACCATCCCATCACTGTTTGTGACAGTTCCCCCAGTTAGCTTCCTCCAGCAATCTCAAAACTAGGACAACTCTACTCCTTGTTTCCAGTTTTTATCAGCTCCAGAGGACTGTTGAGACAGCCCAAATGAAAGATACCACATTAAATATTATATTCAAGTGCACTTTGAGGAGAAAAACCTCCAAGATCAATCCTTCAATAGCCTAATACTTATTATAGGACGCTTTTTGGACAATGGGTAATGTTTTTATTTCTTACTGTTAGGTCAGAAATATTGCATTATCCATTAGAAAACCACTTTAGCTTATGCTTAAACTATTACCAAATAAAATGCCTCTGAAGAGGACTTCAAGCAGTAATCGCATTTACTTGATTTGCTCCAGCTTTCCACATATAATTTTATTTGCTGCAAAAGCAGCATCACAGTTATCATTCAAAATCAATGACTTACAAAGTAGCATATTTAAAAAATGAAATGTATGTAAACTTTACGACTTACCACTGCTTTTCTTACTCACTACTTTAAACAGCATTAATGTCACCTAAACACCTTTCCAACTGTCAGTGTCATGTTTCTTTTAGCCATGCCATTTTAAAATCACTTTTATACCTCAATACCCTTCAGAGCTACAAGCTGTCATTGCATTCTGGGACTGACAGAAAGCGCTGTCATTGAACCCCAGAGTTTCAGCATCCCTCTGCAATTTTGTCAGGAGCCTGCAACCCCAGTGTCCCACAGGTGTTTATGCTACTGCAACAATCCAATGAATATTTTCACATGCTTTCAGAGGAGAATCAGAGAAAACAACATAATGATAAACTGCTCATTTATCATAATAATGATATTTTAGAGGCTGGTTAATTTATACTAACTTATTTGCATGCATCTGCCTAAGAATGTGGCTTTTACAGATACCAGAGAAGGGAAACACTGGAGCTGTTGGGCACCTGCCAGGGTGTTGCTCAAAAACCCAAGGAGCCCCAGACTGCCAGGCCAGGGCTGAAACTGGCCTGGCTGGTGGCTCCTGCACTGCCAGCTTCTGGGAAGTCACAATGAAGACAGCCAAATTCTCAGCTACCTGCTGATTGGCTTTTGTTAGTGAACAGGGGGAAATGGTTCTGGAGGGAACTCTACACACTGGGTTGTCTCCAGACCTGCCGAGACTCAAAGCATTTCTGGGAGCTCATGTTCTTGCAAAATAATGTGATATTTCCCTGCCCACTCTGGTTTTTGATGTGAAGATACATTACAAAAGCATTTAAAAGCAAAAATCACACGTTAAAATAAGGTGACATTAAAAAGTCCAGTTTACTTAATTTTTCTCACTTTTGTGCACTCCTTCTCTGCTTACCTCACTGCTCCGTAAACTCTTTATGGTGAAAGAGTTTAGTTAAAAACTAAGGAGATTTCAGTCTTTTCTAGAAGCAGGAGAAATTGATGCTCCACTTGATGGAAGAGAGAACAGAGGGTGAAAAGAAGCAGGTTGTGCTTGGTTTTGACCATGTTTTCTGATGTATTTGTTAAATTGTATTTAACAGTTTTATTTATTGTTCTATTCTGAAGGCAAACATTCTGCTTTCTTTACACAGCCTATAAGAAGGCTTTGAAGAGACTAAGATTAATTAATATGAAAATATGTTTTTGTGGAAACAAACACTTGTTGAATGTAAACAGGAAGAAGTATTTTTGGAAATAAAATAGTGCAGACACTGCTGCCATTGATGCAGTTCACATGGGCAAACTGACAGTCAGTGACTGCATCCTCTTGGTCATACCTTCAGCACATGAGCTTGAAATCAAGGACCAAAAATTGAATTTTATCCCAAATATTTTTTTCAATAAATAAACTCAAATATATTGTAAATTCTTTTCTAACATTAAAAATCTACCTCTCCTCTCCATCTCCAGAGGAAATTACTGACCATTCTTCTCAACTGCCTTCTGGAAACAGGGGGAATCATACCAACTATTTTGAAACAGCAAGTCCTCTGGAAAATATTAGCATCTCTTACGCTGATGCAGAACACAAACTCAGTTTACTGTGAAATTGTACTGTTTGTAAGCTATTTTCACTGGCTGGCTGTACCAGTCCCTGGATAAGGGAGAGGCAACAGAGAACTATTCAAAAGCACTTTAGCTCCCTGCTCTTGGGGAACATGAAAGCCTCAGCTCCCAGCCCAACTTACTTGAACAGGAAACAAATGGGAGATGGCCCTTTTTGCCTCTCATTCCTGGCTGGTCTCTCTGCTTGCAAGGTGCTCTGAGGGGCACTTAGGCTCTGCACTTGACATGTTCAATGTGCCAGAGCTCAAACACCAGCCTCAGGCTCTGAGGCTTGATATGCAGAGGTGACACAGCCTAAAAGCTCTTAGAAAAATTCAGTCTTAGAAATACTGCCATCTGTTTTTGTTAAAAAACAAGCAGAAAATACTCAATTACAGATATCACAGTGCTCCTATTCGTTTAACTCACCTCAGTTTAAATTACTTTGTTTAGTATATGTTTAAAAATGTGTAAAAGAAAACCAAACCCTACTTAAATAATTTCTCAAGAGCTTGGCACAAGTGTCTCCATTGGTAAACTTGTGCCTTCAGTTTGCTCCAGGCTTGATATTACTTGAAATTCACTGCAGTTCAGACGTGCCCATCTGCTCCTCCAAATGTCTCCTTATTGCCCAACTCTGCCCATGAAGAGCAATTTCTCTGGATGACGTGGCTACATCTCTGCAACATCTTTGTTGCAAGAACAGATGGATTTATTCTTGCTTTGTTCACTGCTTTTAACACAGATTTGTGCAGTTAAAACATACTGATGGACCAAGAATTTAGCATGTGCACGTGTGGACTGAAATGCAGTTTAGAAGAGCTGGGGGATGGAAAGGAAACTGCATCAGCCTTACACTCCTTCTAGTATTTGTCTAGCCTGGTTTTGTCTCAGGTTTACAGTTCTTTTCACAGGCTAGCATATCCTCCTAATGCTGTAGTATCCCAGAAGTTATTCCATTAACAGAAAAAGGATCAATATCATATGAATGAATAAAGATTAGTAACATTAATAAAAGTTATTAAAAAGTTAATAAAAGGACAGCATTCTACTCTTTCATTAGACTAGAAATTTATTCAATTATCCTGCTAATTGAATTTAATACGTTTTTATAATCCTTCCTTAATTCTCATTGCATATTCAATTTTCCCAATACATTTGTAAGTTTCCTGGAAGAAATCCAACTATTTAATTCAGTTCTGATTTATTTTACTTTTGGGGCTCTGTCACATGAACAACAAATTTCTTTGGGGCAAGTATTTTCAGCTAAATGAGAGGAACATTCTTTCTGTAAATGGGGCTTCCCAAATGGAAACAACCCCTGTTTATTAAATACATACACAATTAACTTGGATATCAGTTTTATTTTTATGAGGTATATTCTAACCTTGTTGGTACCTAAATACCAAATCTGAGCTTTAACTCACTTCACATTTATATTTTTGAAGCCAGAAATCTAAACTCCAGCACCAAAATGACTAAATGCTTGACAACTCTAGGCCAAAGGCAGAGAAGAGAGAGACTCAGCAGATTAAAGAAAAAAAAAAACAACAACAAAGCAAACAAACAAAAAAAAATCAAATAAAAAAAACCCACAGTGTGAGGAAACTATTGTCTCTCATCTCTCTAGTCATTAGCTGCCTCAGCTTAGGGGTCTCTGTTAATCTTTTGATGCTTCTAGAAAGGTTATTTTCAAAATGCATGAAAAAACACAGCATGATGCAAGAAACAATAAGAAAAAATTAAGTTAAAAACTTCAACTTCTGCCAGCACCTGGATTAGTTTAAATAAGTAGTAATTCAATTGCAATTTTATTTGTAATATTACCTGAAAAGCTTTTTACTAATTCCACCAGAAGGCTGTATTCATAACACTGGTTTAATGGGAACCCTTGAGCCCAACCAGATTTATAGTAAAAAGCAAACAAACAAGCCTCATGGACCCTCTGGGGAGTTTTTCAAAGTAAAATGCATTTATAGTAGTGATGCAGATAAGCACCATTCCCAAAAGCCAGTTCTTTTTGCAGTCAATGAGTCTTTTGTTTTCTGCAGCTGAATTCAAAGGTTTTATCTTTCCAAGTGAAATTTGGATTCATCTATCTGCTTTGGTATGTTGGCATCCTATTACTATGTTTTAATTAAATAATTGCACAAGATAATATGCAGTGCACAAAGTGCTATATGAGTAATTATGAGCGAAATATTGCCTGACAGTATCTAGAGCAATATTTTAATGGCCTGAGGGAAGGACAAAAATCAGAAGCTAGTATCCGAAATAGACCAAACAAAAATCAGAAAGGCCAAAATAAAATTATGAACAAAATCTTAAGAGATTTTCTGGCAGTCCTGTTAGTAAAATCTTTCAGTATTCCTCACAAAGGAATATACAGCAAAACAAGAGGGGTACAGATGAAATCTTGCATGTTTTCCACTCGCGGTGAAATGTTACAATGTTTTGCACTGGTGTTCAAACTGATACGGGCATTCTCGATTGTGGAGTAGAAAGGAGTCAAATACTCAAAGTATTTTGAGTATTCTTAAATGATTTCTTACATGGTGAACTGTTCAGTATTTCAAACAGACAAGCAAACAAACAAAACCCCACAGAACAATCACAAAAACCCCAAATCCACAAAACCAAACACCAACAAATTACAACCCAAAACATATGCTTCTACTCAAGGCATATCAGACATCCTACTATAAACACAGTGTTAAACTTTGTTCTGCTGAGGTGATTGCCTCAGTGCTCCAGCTAAGACCTCATCTGTTTGCAGAGGTGTATCACCAATAGAGAGCTAATATCATAACAAAAATAACAACATGAATAATGAAATAAAGAATGTTATTTTTTTTCTTAAACCCCTTAGTACACCTGGATAATGTGTTCATTTTGATGATTTACATTCTTAATGGCACAATCCTATACTAGACTACTTATCACCATATCCAAATATGGGAAGTAGATCCTAACATGCTTGATAGCAATATATCAAACAAAAATTTAGGCAACAACATCCTAAATTAGGTGTGTGGAGATAGCCAAAAAATTATGTCCTACTGATTTTAGTCACTAACCACCAGCTCAGACACCATGCCGAATCAGAATTACACTTTCATATATAAATAACGTGTACTTACTAAAAGTTTTAAAAGGTAGGAAATAATAGTACAGGAGGTTTTTGGTTGAATGGGTTTTTTTGCTATTAACTTTTACACTGAGGCTGAAAATGCATTTAAGTTTATAACCATGCTGGGCTATGGGAATGCACACCGTTACTTAAGGTGTCAGCTGGCAGATGGTAGCTTGGGAAACTGTTTAAGAGTCATGTTCTGCCACACATCCATGCAAGTGCCTGAATAATCAAAGCAAACAGTAGGATAACCATGGTATGAATGACAATGTCAAAACATGCTAACTTCCCAAAAGTAAACACAATACATAATGAAAAAAAAATTAAAACTTTCATCTCTGTAATTATTGCAAAAATCATCAATATGTTTATATATCTTGTGCTTAGGCATCTGCAGCTCTCTAGTGGCTGATATTTAGCCATCCATTCTGCCAGCTATCCAGGAGCTGCCATCCATTCTGACACATTAGTTCTTGCACTCTTCATATCTGAAAACATCTCTTAGTTCAGTGTGCTGCAAGGGAATCTCAAATCTCTCCTTTACTGGTCAGATAGGAGATAAAACTACAAGCACTTAATAAATGTGAGTTACATCTATAACAGAGATGTAGAAGCAGCAGGAATAAGAGAAGCAGAAATATACATTTCTCTGCCTTGCAAAAATCACAGGAAGTGCAACTGCGAAGTTGATTTGACATCACTAAGAGCATCTGATCCTTTTGTAAATTAACTGTACGCTTTATAGCTCCTGGAAACCTACTGTAATTATCCAAAGAAACATCTCACCAGCTTTCTAAATTTCTCCGATGTCTGTAAGAAGTTTCCACCCTCATCTTCTCTATTTCCTTATGTCCATTTAGCTTATCCCCTTCATGTAGCACTGGCTCCTAGAGATTGTCTCTCCTTGGCTTCTTGACCTTTGTCTCACTCAGAGAGTACAGATGGCTCAATGTGGGCAAGTCAGCTTCCAAGGACATACTTCCATTTTTTTTTTCTTTTTTTTTCTTTTTTCTGGGACTAATCTATAAACTTTTATTTAGTCTTTTCACTGTGAAACCTTGGAACGTGACAATATTAATCAGAAAACACTTTACTGATTTATAGCTGGTGCATCCTGAGGTATCTGAATAGCTTACTTCAAAACATGGAATGCACCAAAGCGCAAGAAATTAAGCTATTATCTGAAAAAATAACACTCTCAAGTAGAAATATCTGGGTTGGTATCTGAAAAATACCAGTTCCTAGTAAAAGTATAATTTTAGAAAAATCAAACAGCTTTTGTCATCTAGGGAAGACACAAAGTTCTAGGAGGACCTACTTTAACTCTCAAAGGTTTTTATGAGATTTGAAAATATCAAGGGCAGAAATTCTGCCTGCATTATTCAAAGTTCAACAAAGAATAGCGTACATGTCTTATGATAAGCAGTGATAGTGAAGCTTCAGTTAAACTAAAATCAAAAATTAACCACCTTAAATTGCTTGTCATTGGAAACAATTTGCCCAAACACTGAACTTCAGGTATACAGAGATGATACTGAGGTTTGTTCGCTCCTCCTAAAACGTTCAAAGACAGCTTTGCTCTGCAGACAAAGAAAACTAATACCTGGTATCTGCTGAGCAGGTCCTACCTTTTTCTCTCAGGATCTTAGAACTATTGAATGGAAATATTAAGAGGAACAGAAGCCTTCACCAATGCAATTAATAACTCATGGCTTGAATAAATCCCTTTCCCAAGCACCAGAGGCAACTAAACAAAATAGTCATGGTTTTACTTCTCTACCTCTTCTCATATAATCCAAAACACATTTGGATATGACAGTAATTCTATCAAAAATTTAGAAATTTAATCCTCCTCTTTTTCCCTGTTTACTTGGTGACTATATTTTGGGATAACAAATGTCTAAAATATTGCTGGGTTTGATTTCAATCCAATTCCACACATTTATAATGATCTTCATTTGTCATACACAGACAGCTCCCCTTGCTTAAAAACTCAAGTTCAGGGAAAGAACAAAGACACAAATAAATTAAACAGTGGCCCAAATCCAGATCACCCACAGACTCTTCAGTTTCAGAGTGTAATTCAGGTCTCATCTAATCTATTAGCATACTGAAAACCTAAATTCAAATGTCAGTGCACAGAAACCTAGAAATATTTTTTGGAGACTGAAATAATTGTTCCAAGAACAGAAACTGTTGCAGTTTAGTCTTCCAGGTTTATTATCTGCCATGTAGATTTTCAGCATATATTGCACTAGGAAACAACAAAATCATGAGATTTAGCATCTTGCTTCTTTACCTCTACAATAGCACTTGAGTTTTTAAAGGGACCCTCCAGGTAATTTACCCTCCCCCTCAGTCTTATACAGTGGGTTTTGGCAGTTTCATAGGGCATGTAAAGAACAGCTCCAAATTTAAGATTTTAGTCATGACATCTGAAGTTAGGATCCCGTTCGCCACCATGCACATCTTACAAAGATTCACAGGTCATGTATAAGTCCTTTGCCTTGGTTGGTCCCTGTAATAAGGTGCTACCCATCCCCACATGTAATGGTTTAAATGCAGAAAGGCCACATTATTATAAGCTGTATTTTTTGAGTATTTCTTACTAATTTTTTTCATACTTTGCCTTAAAAAAAAATCAGAAATGCACACTAGTTCAATAGCTCACATAATGAAATACGACCAGTCATTTTAATGCACTCTTTTACCTAACATACAGTGAAACAGGTGATTTGGGGTTGGAAATATTAAAATTTGGGGGCATATTTTTAGGCATAAAATTTAGTTGAAAAGTTACAATGTGAATACCTGTCCCTGGGAGATCAGAGTGAAATTTGACTTGATACATAAAGTTTGGAGCCATTTTGAATATAACATGCAGCAGTTCATATTGAATGGGTTTTTTTTACCTGCAGTGTATTGTGACAGACATTCTTCTCTCAGCTTGTTGTTACATAGCAGGAAATAGTCCACAAGGATTTCATGTTGTGCTTTTCCTTTTCTAACTCTGCTTATCCATCACTATCTTTGCAATCACAACTTTACCCTGATTAAGCTCTAAGACTAGAAGACTGGAGTACTATGAAGAGGGATGAAAATGAGCAAAAGCAAAGGCCACTGGGGAACACACAAGCACACTGATGTATAAACAAACACACAAAAAATATACTGTCGACATGCACCTGAGCAGGCATTCAAATAAATGTTTTGTTCTAATTCAAGACCGTTTATTCTCAGTCACCCTCACTTTCCTGTCCAAAATCCAGTCCTCAATTCACACAGAAAGCACTACGTATTGGCTAAAAAGACAAAGAATATAGCAGGAGAAACTGAGTGACAATTTTTTATTCACCTCCTACTTGTTTTACTCTCTTCTTTCCTTCTACTCATAGGAGATTGTGCAGCCATCAGTTTATGGCAAAAAGCAGGTGTGCCAGATGAACGGAGCACTGCCAGTACTTGAGCTGCCTAAACAGTGACATCTCTAGTTAAAGCAAGAGACTTGAGATGACAGGTCAATCACTGAATTTTAAAAGGTAGATTTTACAGAGATGATTAACAGAAAAATATTAATTACTTTGAGCCATTTTAATTTCTTGCTTGAATCTATTATTGAGTCATTTAAACTGAAAGGGAAAAAGGACTAACTGGTCAAACAAATAAATTTGGTAAAGAGAACTATTGTGGCACCTTGCACATTGAAAAAAGCAGCAGAGAACCAGGTTTCCTTTTTCTTTCAATTGCTCACTTGCCATATGTCCATTCCTATATCCCTATCATGAAGGGAAAATTCCAATCTCTCAAAACCCTGCAATCCACCTTTATTCTGTTTGTGTCCCCTGAGACCAGTAAACCTTGGACCTGAAGTCAAGCTCAATGAACAACTGCTGCCATTGAGGAAACTGAGGCACCTCCCTACAGCTTCCATATCATATTCCCAAATTCCTTGCCCACAGACTTCAGTAGAAAGCAACCATATATCTGGTTGCTGGTAGCCAGATCACACAGCACAGTTTGCTGCCTGATTCTGCATTGAGCAAAGAGCCTGAGCCCTGATGCACTAGAGCGAATAATGCCCCAAGTCTACAGAAAAAAAATAAGTCAAAGTCTTAGGTAAATCTGGAACTTCAATTTCAAGAGCTGTGGTGATGTTGCATTCAATACATGAACAAACAGATCAGATTCTGTTAGCAGCTGAGGGCAAAATGTAATGATGAGTAAACTGAGGTAAAATCCATTAAGAACAACAAAAAACACAGCCTAATTTCAAGGTTAAAAAAAACCCTGCCAGAGTTACTCTATCTGTAGTTAACTCTTGACTGACTGAAGATAAGTCATCAATTACAACAAAGTGATCTCTTGGACCAAGCACCATCCCAGTTTCCCAACATTTCTAAAACTGGACTGATAGCTTAGCTTGTGAGCACACAGACTTAGCACAAGGGAAAGGTTTCACACATGCCATGAGACTTGAGATGGGCTCTGCAGTTCTGATGGAGAACCAAGGTCCTAGGACAGTCTGCTGACAATACATGAAATACCACACTAGCACTGTGAGAACATACTGTTAACATTCAGAGGAGCCTGGGTCAGCTTTAGATTGTGTTTGGTTAGGTCAGTCACTCACAGCACACTGTGCAAAGCTGCACTTTACAGGTTACTGGATCATCTATAACTTGTGCCTAGGAAAGAAAAATATCTATAGTGTGTTGTATGCCAAGGCATGTTGAAATCTGTCATTTCAGCAGTCCTAGCAAACTACATCCACACACTGACAGGACCTATGGCTGGCTGCTACTTCCATCTGTCAATTATATCACCTTCAAAAATATTAAAATGCAGAGTGTTTCAGGAATTATGTAAACCAGTGTTAAGATAACATGTTTCCTATTAGTCATATATCATCAAAATATAAAAACAAACCACAAATAACCACATTTGCAAGAATATAATCTAACATTCTCCTAAATGAAAAGTAAAATTTCTTGCTGTTTTCCACCTATTTTCAGAATAGTCACCTACATCAAAACCAGTATTTTATAGAGAGCTTAGGAGTGTCATAGACTTTCTTGCTTATTTTATTAAGTGGTTTCTCAATAATCTACTAGCAGTAATTAACTTTCAATAAGGTCATCAAATCAAGCTCTCTTTCAGAAGACTTGGAAAAAAATTGTAGCTATTACAATGTATCAATCCAGCTTCATTCAAATTTGTTTCCAAATGAAAAGAAAATTTAAAATTTAAAAGAAGAAGCTATATAAAGTCCCAAGCTCCCATAAAAATATACCTTTTTTAGTTTCATCCCTTCTCTGGCATCTTCAAGTACATAGCTTAAAATCTACCTGAAGAGACTTTGGTTAAGAAACCAAATAGTGGTAACAAACAAACAAATAGTCCCTCACAACCAGCAGCAATGCTAAGAAAAGCAGCAAAATACTGAGAAATCACTAGACAATAATGAACTTCAGAAGTAACAGTAACAGTTTGAGATATTAACTTGAGAATTTAGAACATAATATCCTGCACCATAAACCTGACAGTGTTCTAAATTAATGAGAAAATATATCTATAAAATAACATATTGCAATTTATTCTTCATAGAAGAGGTTAATATTTTACAGGAAAACATTAGCAGACTTGACCAGAATTTTTTTCTCACACAAAGTTTAGACCATTTCTATTATAATCACAGAGCAAACAATACTTCTCTTTTGCCTAAAAAAATTACTTTTAAGTGCCCTTGCATGCTATTACAAAGCATAGTTTCCCATAGCCAAAACCTTCACTACAAAATGTTATTTCAGTGGGTGGTCCATAAGTCCATCACTGACCATTATGCTGTAGAACAAAAATCACTGAAGCAATTTCAGTCATATAAAAATTAGCTTATGTATCAAAAAAAACCCCTAACTGCATTTTCTCTCAGTATCTTCTCTGATACTTGATCAATTAAATCTTTTAGATGGGATAAGTTTGCTTTTTTGTATAAAAAAGTACTGTGTATGGCACCAGGCAGAACTGCATCCAGATTTATTAAGGAAATTTCCAACTACAGAGTCAGTTTTGTTTACCATTTTTTCCACTATATTACTATCAATTTCACTTTAAAGAAAGTCTGTTTAGGCATAACAAAATTAACTTTTTGATTCTAGAGACTTAAAGGACATTTCTGTGAATAGTATTTCTTAAAAAATAAATGGTTTTGCTCAAGCAAAGCACAATTAATGTCAACTAATTTTTAGTATTTTTTACAATACTGACATGCTCCTAAATAACAAGTTGGCAGAAGAAGTAAACCATTTAAAAGGCAAATCTGATTTACAAGTAGGGAACTGTTTCTTGTTCACTCATCATAAGAATTACTTAAACTGCAAGTCTGTTTCTGTGTGAAATGCTACTGAGGAACAAATAACACAATGAAGATTTATTCAAAACTATAATATTCACATTCCTTTTGTTTGCTTTTTACAAATGAAAAGGATGTCAAGGACTCCCAGAGTATAGTTCATCAAAACAGACTCCCACTTTATTTGTGTGAATTCCTAGGGAAGATGTCATTTTCCAAAAACTGTATATGCACTACTCTTTCCTGCAGGAGATTTTAGACAACATTTTTCATTGAATGAAGCAAGAACAGTACAGTAACCTCCCTTGAGTGTCACGGGTAATAGTTAAAATTTGAAGAACATCTTATCTGTGCATTTTTGCTTTTGACAATTGCCTGTTCAACAAACTCAATCATCTGAGGACAATATGAGCTGCTTGTACACAGATCTAGCAAGAAAAGATAAAAGAAGATCTTCTTCTGCAAGTTGTATTCTTTTCTAAAATGAAATGGGAGAATACCCAGCTGTAATCTTAATCCATGAGAGAGATGAGTGAGATAATAGTTGAGTTTTGCAAGACACAAAAAAGGACAGTGAGTTTTATGATTTCTAACAATTCCTCAGTAGACAGTGAGCTCAACACAAAGGAGGATGTGATTAAAACTCCTTATCACCTAGGTTTGTTCACCAGCATTTCTTATTGTTAGATGCGCCTTTGACTTTTATTGCCTTTGTTTCTCCAAGAAGAAGCAGTTTTGCATGTTGACTTGAAGCAAGGGCTGTGACTGTGGAGCTGAGGTCCTAACACCAAGCACTGATGAAAGCATGGCTTGTCAGCATCACTGCAGGACACTGGGCTGCTTCCCTGTGCTGTCAGGACACTGCTGGCTCCAGACATGGACTGGGTCTCCACAGCCCTGCTCTGCCAAGCCAGAAAGCACGACTGGACCACGGACCAGGATCTCCAGAACCATGCTGCATAATGCTGCTCTGAAAAGTAAAAGAAAAAAGCACCCCAGAAGTAAGTTAGTTGTTTACCTCAAAACCCAAAGGCATTTGAAAACTAATTTTAAATTAGTTCAGAGGTAAAATGGAAAGGAAAACTGTTTATGGTTGGAAACCAGCCAACAGAAATTCTAGAAAAGAAAGTAACAAGTGCTTTCTCTGGTTGTTTCCTGACCAAATTTAGGCTTAGGCTAGGGGCAGAACAGCTTGGGAGAAAATACAGCCAGTTTTCTCCCCTTTTGTTCATGATTTGTGGATGACCAGAGGAGCGAAAGCATTCCTTACAGCAGAAGCCATTAGGTGCAGCTCTCCCCTATAAGGACCCAATCCAGAGACTTTGCAGAAACCATACTAAAACACAGATGTAAATCTTTATTTCTGAATCCACTATTTTTGCTTCTTCTTTGAATGTTGACAACAGAAATGCTAATTTAGGTCAATAACCCAGATATGCTAGAACAAAGTCTTTATAGGCCAAAATCTACCAGATACATAATTTTATGCAAATTGCATGAAGAAACTGCGATAACATTTATTCATTTCCTTTCTACTTCTTTAGCTTTTTAAAATATCAGCCTTTACCAACTTCTTTGAACCAAGTGTTACCTACCTACATTTAATTTTCAACGTCTCTCAAGCTGCTTGCAGCCACAAACCATTTTAGTGGAAAACACCAACTAATATGTTTGAAGTCTTTACCAAATGTGCTGATGAAATGTGTACAAGTACTAGCACACACAGTGTAAGGTACAACAACCTGTCCTGGAGCATCCTTAGCAGAGGATGTCTAATGAAGAAGAGAAGTATTCCATGCTCCAGAGATGTTTTTCCATATTCCAGCAGTATACTGCTGATAACTGAGAATACACAGCCCTGATTCTAGGATGGCACAGGGACTGCCTCTTCTTCCCCCGAGGAGATTTTTCACTTTACACATTCTCAGCCGTCTAAATCCTGGGATTTAGAAACTGTGAACTGGAAGGTTTAATTCTACACTATGGAATAAAGCCAAGTAAACAGCTAAGGACAGGCCAACCACCCACTAAACACCTCTGCCTGCTGCTCCTGGCATGTGCCACAGACACCATGGTAGCCCTCAGCAACAGGATGGATGCTCACAGTTTCAAGAGCAAACCTAGGAAGAACAAACCACGGCCTCAGCTACACCCCAGGCTGCTCTTTCTCTGAGGGTTTTTGCATACCCTGACCACATAACACTAACATGAGGCATTTTAACATGGAAGAGCAAACTTCACTTCTAAATGAGTAAGGTAAAAAAACCTCTTAACTTTTAGGCCTGATGTTTTTTCCTTTGCTTGGGCTAGGAAAAAATAAAACAGTACACTACAGAATATTTGGCGGTCGTGTTTTGAACATCAGTGAGCAAGGCTGGCCAATTCCACCTTTCCTTTCCTTCATGTTCAAGACTTGTCCACTGCATGTACATGAAAATATTTAGGAGGAATGCTTTTGACATCTGACAGAGGATAGATGTCAAAACACCTTTTACCTGGCAACATTCCTTTTCTCTTAGCAACAAAAAGAAGAGCAAAGCTGTTTCAGAGAGGAAAGAGTACAGACATGAAAAGTGAAAACAGCACTGCCCAGTGTCAGTAGATCCTTTAGTCTGGATGGTGAAAAAATAGATCTTAAACAGCAAACACAAGAGTTATAGCGCAGCTCCAAGAGCGATGGCTGCTTTAGATCTCCACAGCCCTGGCAATATAGGAACCCCTAGCTGTGTTCGTTTGTGGACATCAACATAAAAGAATGTTAAAAATAAACTTACAGCTAACCATTTAATTAGTGCATTTTATCTGCAGCTCTAATGAGCCTTTGATTTCAGGAATGGTTGCATGTGTCATAAATACTTATCCTGGGCATTTGAAATGTCCATGGGGAAAAAAAGAAAGTTGTTATTTTTCCTGTTTCTCTGATCCCAAAAGTTCTAATACTGCATCTGTGTGACAGCTCTGAAAAAAACATTTTCTGGGTCCAAGCAAAACAATTCAAACATACACTCTGCTAGTTTCAGAATTACTTTAAAAAAAAAAACAAAACACCAAACCTTAGCATAAACTATAAAGAAAACTGGAACCATGCTTCCCCCCGTTTTCCTTCCCAGTCCCAGTCATCCATCCCTTCATTACAGTTCGCTTCATCTTGTAACACTCTCTAGCCAGGACTAATCTTCCTGTGCTTAGGGTACACATTTTTTCTGTGCTGATTCCTGGGATGTTCATGCCAGCAGAACAGCATTACCCCTGTTCCATATGCATGGTCACACTTAAGTGACTCAGGCACACAAGTTTTGGGTTGAGCTTCACTTTTTGATTTTGTGTACTAATTAAATGTGCTCCTGGAGTGTTAAGGACTAGTGCAGCTTTTTTTAGGTGATTTGCAAGGAAGACCCAAGGATCTGTCAACAGGCTCATTTATTCAGCTGTCCTTCAGCTCTGTCCTGGATCTCATTAGAACAACCTGCTAAAATCCTGAAATGCTGTGCAGCCTTTCAAAAGAACTGAAGAGGATTCAAGAGTTCCCCAAGACATGCAGGTGATGGGGAGTGGGGCAGAACAAAAAATCCTTCTCCCAGGCATGCAGTGATAGGACAAGAGGGATTGGCTTTAAAGTGAAGGAGGGTATGTTTAGATTAGATATTAGGAAGAAATTCTTGACTGTGAGGGTGGTGAGGCCCTGGAACAGGTTATCCAGAGAAATTGTTGATGCCCCATCCCTGGAAATGTTCAAGGACAGGTTGGATGGTGCTCAGAGCAACCTCATCTAGGAGGTGTTCCTGCCCATGGGAAATTGGAAGGAGATGCTGTTTAAGGGTCCCTTAAAACACATACCATTTTATGATTATAAGAGAAGTCAAACCTTTTTAAGCCTAGTCCCTTTGAAACCAACACCCAGGCATAAGGCTGCCTCTGTGTTTGTCTCCCAAGACATTTCTAACTTCATTGCAAAATTTTATTCCAACTGATTAAAAACCTCTTAAAAGTAGTAAACCATTATATTCCTACAGCTTTTTACAAAGTATGTACCTAAGCAGTGAAATGAGATTTCACAGACTAAAGCAGATCAACTTTTCCATGGTACCTGAAATTTTTTTTGGAAGTCAGAGGAAAATACTTCAATCAAAAAATGCATTCTCAGACAACAGAAAACTGTATCCACAAGATAAAAATACATGGGATATCAAGATACACCACACTTGGAATGAGGTTTTTGAAGATAATTTTTACTACACAGATGTATCACAAATACTTTGGAAAACCAAAATACATGTAGCATTTTGGTTAAGTTTGTTATTTTTTATTAGCATTTTGGTAAACATCTAGAAAGTGCCAGAAGAAAATCTAGAAAAACACAGAGATACAAACATTGCAATATCACAGGCAAAGGACCACTAGGATGAGTAGAAAAGGAAAAAAATAATGTAAATCTCTCTACAACTCTTCTTTGTAACAGGGATGAAGTGGCTGGCACTGCAAATGCACTGGCACTTTTTTCTTCTGTCCAACAGCTTGTTGAAATTCTGAGGGAGTAAATGGAACTACCAGCTAAAAATTACCTATTGGTCCATTACTCATGCCTTGGAATAGATACAGAAATGTGGACTTACAGATCAGAATTTTTGTCAAGACACTGACTGTTTTTACGATTTTACTTTCCTGCCTATTTTGTGAATGTAATGTGTATACCTAAATCCCTTTTTCAGCCAAAATTGGCAGAAATAACTGAAAGCACATTGTGCTTCATCCAACTGGAATCCCATTTTATATTTACCACAATGATTTGTATTCTACAGACTTATATTTTTCCTTATGTGTCCCCACTGCACAACAAGTAAGGGAAACACCTGCACAGTAAACAAGAGTGAGTGAGAGGACAAGGATGAGCACCCCTGCCCTCTCCAAAAAGGCCAGCAGCAGATGACAAGCCAACAATACACTGGGGTTAGCTGTCAGAAGAAAACAGGAGGGGGAGAGACTGTTTTTTGAAATGCAGATTTCTACAAGTGTTAACTTGATTTTTTAAGAAACTTTTTTTTGATTTGTATGTGGCAGAGTTTTAGAACTGTTGCATGTCAAGTCAGATGAACTTAGGTAACACCACCTGCGAAAACACCAGGACATTTTGATGCACAACGTGTCATTTCTTACACTTGGGAATCTTTTTTACTTATCTGGTATTTCATTTAGGGATGTCACTGGCCCTTTAATGCCTTAATATTAGCTCAGGATCTGCTTTTAAACAGTGGTTATGGATCATTGGCACTGGGCTGCAAATCACATCAACGTTTGTCTTACATGTTAAAGGCTTTTATCTTTCCTCACACAAAATCAAGTGAAAAGGACAGAAAAAGCAATTCAGAGGATATGCAAGTAGAAATATGAACAAATACAAATTTGCATCTTAATAACTTTGAGATACTGAGCTCAGCATAACTGTTTGCATTATTTGCTCTGCATAACTCCTTAATTTATGCACCTTACTCACTTGTTTAAAACCCATTATCAGATACAGAAAGGTAAGTGGGGGAAATATTTTCTGAGGACTCAGATTTAACAGTTCCTATAAGATATTTCACAAGTTTTTATATATCAACTATGTGTCTGGGCCAAAAGATAAAACAGATAAGTGTTTTCCATATGATATGATAGCAAAAACCCTATGCAAACAAACAAAAAAACCAATCAAAACCTCCAGCTTCTTGTGATGAGAGAACTGGATGTACAAATAGTAACACAGTCACCTTCATGGAGAATATATACACCGTGTATTATTTCTACAAATAGTCATGCATATGTGCTGTCCATGTCAGGGCCTCTCTATCAAAAAACAAAGGGAGAAAATTATGAAACATTTAAAAGTGCAACAGAAATTCAAAGGCAAAAGACACCCTGCTTAAGAAGGGAGCAGAAGCAAGTTATAGAAAGACAGCTTGACTAAACTGGTTGAATTTATATTTTCTGAATATAAATGTGCAAACATTGCTATTCAAAGTGGGAAGATAAGGAACTAACTATGCCCACAATTTCCCCACTTGTTTCTTAAAAAATTAAAGTTTTGAAATAAAAACTATTTCACATGCTTGTTTCCATCCACAACAAAAAAGATGCTTTTTACTAAGTTATGTTACAGCTTTTTCACTCTAAAAGAGAATGCAGAATGCAGCTCAGTACAAGAAACAGAAATTTATTATCAAATAAATTCAAAGAGTTATCCCTAACCTTCCAAAATTTCAGAAATACTCTTTTTGCCCTATTGAAGCACTACAAAGAGACCCATAACAGAGATCTTATCTGTTTTTATTCTGCTGTTTCTCTTCAAATCTGTTTGCTTTATCAGATCAGCAAACCACAGGGCATTTTCTATCTTATCTCTCATGATAAAGATTACAGACATGGCATGAATTAATGTCAGCCTAAAAATTGTCCAACTTCTACTTAAGAAATATCACAGTTCTGTAAGTGAGCTTTTTTTCCCCTTTTATTCACTAAATTTTTGTCACTAAGTAAAATAATTTTACCTTTTATTTAGAAACATACAGTTATATATCTTCCCGTATAGGATATTTTCTAAGAAAGGTCTTGCTCAGTAAGAAAAAAAATCTTCAGAAAATATCCTAAGTAATCATCTGCTTAATGTAGAAATCCATAATTTATTGCTTCAAATATACATTTTGAAAGTCTTAATCATGAGAATGGACTTTTACATCAATGAGTTTCCATGAATTTTACAAGTATATATCCTTTTTTTCTAGTTTATAACTGGACAAACCCCATTCCTAATATATTTAAACCAACTTTTACATATTGAAAGCACATGAAACCATGATTTTTTTTTTTTTAGCTTGCAGAGAAATTTCCTCGTTGTTCAGCTGCCTTAGAGGATTATAAACAAAATCAAAACAGAATTAGTCTCTTTCTCTTTATGAAACATAATGGGATAATATAACCTATCATGAAAATGGATGGTGGCTTTCAAATGAAAAACACTACCTGCACTGTATTTTCATATGCTGTAAAAAGCAGGATTTTGTAATGCTTGCCAAAGCAGCATCTGGTAAACTAATGACAAAACTGATAAGGGAAAAAGCCTTTTATGTCCAACAGTGAGAAGCATGAATCAAAACCAAGAAACAACATCCAAAAAGGTTTAAAAAAAATCTGCCTTTATAATTGCAGGAATCCTTTGAAATTTTATTGGGTATTTTCTTAAGGGCATTTTCATGTTACTTCAAATTAATTGATGAGGCATTTAATCTGTGCAAAATACTTATAAAAAAGTGGAATAAAAGACAAAGGGAGGTGATTTTTATATGCAAATGACTAACTGATATGGTAAATTTGCCAATTAATCAATATCTTTGCAATGCCCCCATCTGGTGGCCAGGTGAGAGAGAGCTTTTCCTCACCCAGGTAAGAGATGCCAGATGGGCCAGCATGCATATCTATATATATCTGTATAAAGTGCCCTTGTTTGCTATTCTTCTATCTGAAAGCCTTTTTAAAAGATGATTAAGCAAAGAGGTTTTTAAAAATCAATCTACCTGTGAACCACCCAGTTCCTACCCAAAACAGTCAGTCACTGCTATCCACCACAAGTTTCAAGAGGAGATGGAAAATGTCTTGTAGAATAGTTGCCCAGTATGGTCAGAGGGAGACAGCTTTACAAGAAAACAGGATTGACCTGGGCCAGAAGGGATTTCATCTACCCAGTATCAGCAGAGTAAACCCACCCGAGGGATGGCTGCCCTATTTCATGAAGTGTGATCAGGCAGAGATCAGTGTGATCTGCCTACCAGAGACCTGGCAGAACACAGCCTGCCCCACTCACTGGAAATAAGGCATAATCCAGGCTGGGGAAACTTGATTTTTTGAGGCTGGGCAGACTACATCTCAGGTCTCCAGTTCAAGTGAACTCAAGTTTCTGACACCAAGCTAATTACTGGAAAGTCTCAGCAAAAGGATGATCATCAGTTTTATTTAATCAGCTAAATAAGCAATGTCTCTGTGATTTTTCCTTGTGAATCTGAGTCATCGGGGAAACAAAACCAACACAGCAATTCCAAATTCTTTAAAAAATAGATTTGTTTCTACTCATTTCAAGGGCATTAATTTTTGAGCTTTTCTAAAAGACAGGTAATTTTGTGGTCACATGTCAGCTCTAAAAAAGATAAGAGCTAGTACAACACTTATCATTGAAAAAACACAATGCATCAGCACCAACATTATCTAAATTGCCAGTATTGTATATTTAACTCAAAAGACTTTCAATTTCCCAGTTCCCTTAACCTCACAGTTTCTTTTTTGACTAACTTCTTTTGATAGTAGCTCAGAAACTCAAACCCAAGGTTTATTTACATTTGACTATTCAAATATAGAGCCTAGATAAATGGTAAACTTTCCAAAAAGGAAGGAGCTCTTGCAGAATTGATTTTTCAAATGTTTCTGATTCACAGTCTTTTTCAAGACTCATAAGGTTCTGAGACACATGGCATGAATAAAATCCCTTCCAACACTGCAGATAAACAGAGGCTCCAGGCAGTGTCTGACCATGGATTAGATGCTTAGTATACTAAAAGAAATAAAATTACCTAGATTGCAAGGCTTCCAGCAAAAAGATGTTTTACGCATCCTCATGCTGTACTGATGTAACCCACCTGTCAGACTGAATAAATGAATGGAATTAAATCTGCTTTATTGCAGGAAACAAACNAAGGTGGTGAGAGGTTACAATTACTCAATCTGTAACTGTTTACTGTGTTTGGAAACTAAAACTGCAGCAAGGGAAAGGGACCTGGCAAGCAGAGGAGTACAGCTCTCTGAATTGGTTAAACTTATCTCTGGATTGTTCTTAATTCTAAAGTAAGGATAATAAGAAATGGAAACAACAGTAATAAAATATCAAGGAGGGATTAGTTACAGTTATCATTATATTAGTAATAATCAGCTGTGTTTGTCTTCCCTGATTTCAGCGGCCTTTTGAGATGTTCTGATGTTGTTTGAGATGTTTGAGATGTTGTTAATTTTAAGTTAGTTAAGTGCACATACCTTAACTATGTATATGCACTTTACTATGTATGTGAACCTAAAAGGTCAAAGCTCTGCCTCCCATCTTGTATCCAGATGAATTCTATGTAACATTCCCAAAAAAAAGTAAAACTACAAGTGTCAAACACTGACACTGATCTTCACAGCACATGCTTAGCTACTAATAGATTTTTAACAAACATTTCCTCCTAAGAATTTTGTTTCAGGCTTTTGTTCACAGAAAAACCCCATTTTATCTGCCATCAGATTATAGGGACCTAATGGTTTGCTGTAGTATGGTTATAGTAAGCATATTACATTTCTAGTGCTGTCTAGCATAAGTAACCCTGAGCTTCACATTTGAGAAATATTCCATCTCTAAATTGACACTTTGTAAACTGTAAATATTAAAACAAGTTCTCTGGTTGATAAGACAGAAAAAACTTTAGAAATCCAACATATTTCTTCTATGGAAAGCAAAAAAAACCTCCAAAAACCATGAACAAAAAAGCCACCACACAAAAAATTACACAAGCAGTTTAGGAAAAGCCCCCAGACAACAGGAGTACACAAAAGTAAAGTTATTTCAAGATTAGGATCTTTGGCTAACCTATGTAAATCCTTGTCTGAATCATAGTAAAAGAAGCAGTTAAAATATAGAGAAAATTTAATGTTGGCCTTTCAGGAGATAACTGCCTGGCTTTGTAAAAAAACTATATTATCACTGATTCATCAGCTTTTATTAGGACAAATATAATTCTGATAAGAAATGCAATAATTTTGAAGAAAAAATTTTAGTTAAATTTCCAATGGAGTTTTATTTTGATTTTTGGGGTTTTTTTTGGGAAATTTATGTCTGTGGAAACTTTTAATTCTGAAAAGAAAATTGTCTTGGTTACTTGCTTCAAAATACAAAATTATGCCAACTGTTGCAATTGCACAAGGAAATCCAGATAGTTTGTCTCCACAAAGGCAGAAGAAATGACAAAAAGCCACATTGCCATGACTGAGAACCCGGTTGCAGTTACGTCTCCAGTCAGACCAATGCTCTGCAGCACCTATTCCTGCTGAGAAGTCCAAGGCAATCTCCAGCTTCAATATAAGATGCTGAAGCATGGATGCTGGTGCATCTGATCCACCAGCATGGATGCTGGTGCTCCCATGCTTCCTGGTGCAAACTTAAATCCAAGGAAGGATGATAGGATTAGTTAATAAATTCGGTGGAATGGGATCTCTACAGAACACCCGATCCAGTCTCCTACTCAAAGATGGGTCCTCCACCACATTTGATTCATCTGTTCAGATCCATACACAATTATGGGTTCTGGATGTGTCCAGGGATATTTATTTATTATTTTATCTCATGGTGGATATTCCATCAAGCAAGTGCTGGATCCTGGAGTTAATCTAATTCAAACATCCATAATACAGTGCCTGGAAGCAACCAGAAAAACTCACGTTTGAAGGGGAATCCAAGCAGGCAAGACATCTAATCATGGATGCTACTGAACCCAAGGGTTTCCTTGAACACAGATATCTGTACATGCTTCAGAGGTGAAGGGAAGCCAGAATGTTTGATGTTTAGAATCCTACACAGTTTTCCACAAATCCTGATTCACTAGAAAACTCACAACCAGTGGCACATCGTCCCCTCTGAACAAAGTAGCATTTTCCCAGTAGACATTCAGAGAAACTAAAAATTGCATTTTAGTAAAATGTGCATTTATATCACTGCAGTATCTCCTCAGCAGTAATGTTGACACTTGATGGCCAAGGATGTTTTATTTATTTAATAAAAGCATACAGAAATGGCAAAAATCTCAGCCAATGAAGCTGAGGAAATGCAACAATTAGGCTAAGTCTCCTTTCAAGTTCAGCATGCTTAGGTAATATTATGACACAAAAATAGAGAGGTAAAAACAAACCTTGCTGCAAGATTATAAGTACAGCAAGACATTGAAACCTACAGTTTAGAAAAATGTGTCAAAATTCTCATAACATATATGTAAGTTTTAGCCAATTTTTCTATAGAAAAAAGAAGAGCAACATCATCAAGAGCTACAACAGTATTCATGCTATTCACTCTATTATTAGGCCATTTCTTGTACTACATAGTGATGAATTGAATAATGGTATTGTTTCATTTTGACCTCCAAATCTCTCTCCTTCCAGCTCTAAGATTAATCTTCCAATTTTCAAGTTTATGCAGTCATTCAAGCATTCTATATGCTGACCCATACTCTTGCCAAGAGAGATGTGAGGTTTGCAAATACTCTGAAGTTAGCATTTCATTTTTTCAGATCAGCATTCCTTTGCCCACAGAAATAAGCAGTATGGGTCCATACAAGAGGGCCCACAAGTCTTCAGGCAGCTTAAACATGAAAAAGCTGATCATTGAAGACCTCATTCTGAGGCTGCATCTGAGCATATATTTACTGCAGTCAAGTAACACTAACCTCTAAGAATGGACAGTAGTCACCTTCTGGAATTGAAAAGCTGGCTTTGGCATCCATTAATAGAATTGAAGACCCAAAGCCACGTAGTTTGGGTTTTACAGAACATTCTGCTTTATCTTCAAACACTCTCAAACCCCAGCAAGTTTTCTGATATAAAATAAAACTTCTGCATTACCATATAGTTTTTTTTCACCCACCCAC
>WBNO01001379.1:5897-48222 GCA_013400575.1 Peucedramus taeniatus
ATATATTATGATATAATATAATATAATATAATATAATATAACATAATATAATATAATATTATATAATAAAACATAATATAATATATAATATGATAAAATATAATATGATAAAATATAACATGATAAATATGATATCATATAATATAACATTATATTATATTATATTAATTAAATTATATTAATTATATTATATTATATTGTGTTATATTATATCATATTAACTAATTTTATTATATTATTAACAGTTTTATGTGGGGCAAATACTGCTAAGATCTGTGAACACACAAAGAGGGCAGAAATCAGTAACAAAATATTATCAGGACAGGTTTTCCCACAGCAGTGATCCCAGCCAGCGAGAATGCTGAGTCCCCAGAGCCAAGCCACTCACAGCATCTCCCTGGGGACAGAAGTGTCCCTGCGGGCAGGCGTTGGCAGTGGCATCTGGGACGCGTGCCTGTCCCCGCGGGCACAGGAGCCCTGCCGGGCACACCATGGCCCGCAGCATCACCTCCAGGCTGGTGCTCTCCCTGGCACAGAAGTGCCCGACTCTGCAGGGCGAGCAGGAGGCTGAGCCCGGCTCCTGGAACAGAAAGGATCCTGTGTCACTGCTGGGGCACCGAACGATCCTGTGACCCTGTGAGAGCCCCAAACCAAGGCTGGGAGTGCAGCCGGATTGATCAAACATCCCCTGCCGGGCTCAGCAGTGCCACGGGCAGCAAAACCCCTCCCGTTTCCAACCTCCCCCCAGCTCTGACAGCGACTCAGAGCCCCCACCCTGCAAAAGGAGCCTGTGCTCCACACATCAGCCCTGTCACACCTGGGGATTATCCACACACAGAACAGGGAGTCCAACACCTCTGCCAGCAGGAGCAGGGGACATACAGAAATATTCCCTCATCTCTCCTTGTTACACCCAACTCCAAGTGCAAATGAGGAATGATCTGGGTCTATTTGCCACGTATAAATCTGCATTTGTAATTTATCTCCTCTCCAGTCTCAGTGGAGGGTTCCAGTGGTGGCCTCCACATTTTTGCAGGGATGAAAACTGGTTAGGACAGAGGTGCCAGGTTCCTTCAACAGGAGTTTGTCACCAACAGTGGCAATTATCAGTACAACAATTAATTACAGGTTTGGGACAGAGAAATATGAATCAAACCTTAGCAGCTGTTTGTGGGAATAGTTGTGCCATCACTGTCCCCTGCTGTGACTCCACCCTGCTGCTTCCCCTCCCCAAGGCAGCTGAGTTTAATCCCAGCTCATCCAACACCTCCTTTTGAGCAGGAAGGGAACAGAGCTGTCTGCTCCCTGCCAGGGCCAAATGTGCCACCAAAACCTGAGGTTTGCACCCAGCAGACACAGGACAGGTGAGCTGGGACAGCCCCTGGGCTGGGACTGCACCTTGGGAGATGCTTTTTGTGTCTGGAGCTTTGTCCAGCTTTTTGTGTCTGGGCTGCTGGGTTTGCAGCCCCAAACCTGCAGTAGGAACATTCCCAATCTCTGGAATAGCAGTTTAACCCCTTGTGGAGCCAGCACAATTGGCCAGTGGTGTTTAAAGCTCTGCACACAGCCACCCCAAACTCCCAAACTCATCATGAGAAGAGGTGGGCTCATCCCAGTGCCTCCCTCCGGGCACTCCCAGCCTCAGCCTCCCATGGGAGCTCCCCTTGTGCCAAAATCCAGCCCTGTATGAAGGGAAGGCAGGATAGAAAGATTGCTACGCACTGAGAAGTTGCCAGCCCCACAAGCCCGAGGGGTGAGCGTGCCCAGCTCGGGGCAGTGATGGCCCCCAGGACAGGGGGTGCAGTCTGCAGCCACCTCCGCTCCAGGGGCCGAGCGAAAGGATCCTCTGGGGAGAAAAGAGCACAGAGACACTCCCAGACAGCAGCCAGGCAAACAAAGGAAATAAAGTGATGCCTTTTCTGGGCTTACCTAAAAACAGAGGCCAGGCAAAATTAGGAGAATGAAAGCAGTTCTATTTATTGAGGGCCTTCAGGTACATTTTGGGCAGACAAAGCTTCCCCAGGGGCTACACCCAAAAATGGACAGCTGGTCATGTGTTTTCACACTTTTATAAGTTTGGTCCATTGGCATTTTGGGGGTGAATCTGCCAATTACAGCTTCAGCTAATGAAGTCATTTACCCCAAGTTTGCTCCCCCAGCTCACTTTTGTTTCCATCTCTGGGGCCTGAGGCAGTGAGGTGTCCTTGACTGCCAGGCCTGGAGAGGAATTGTTGTGTCTGCCCAAAATGGGGAAGCAGCAGCTCCCACTGGATATGGAGTTTAGAGTTACACCCTAAAGAACTGCAGGATTACAAATAGATGGAAAATATAAAAGCTAAAATCCTAAGACATCACAGCAGTGCACCTCTATCCTGAATTCCTGGTGTTCTGATTAGAGGAAATGTTCTCTTTCTGCAGCAAAAGCCAATTCTGACAAAACTCGCCTGGACCACCCAGTAACATGCAAGGTCAAAGGCACCTCTAACACTCCAAGTGCAGAAAATAATAATTAAACCCAGAAGAGCCACGAAATGCCACAAACAAACATTTCCCCCTGTAGCTGCCCAGCCCCAGAGCGTTGTCCTGCACTTACAGTGGGCACAGCACAGGTTTGGAGGTGCCAGGGGGGCAGAAGGCTCCGGCAGGGCAGGCAGAGCAATCCTCCACCCTGCCCCTGCCCAGCCTGGTGCTGAAGGTTCCTGCAGGGCAGGGGAACTGCGTGCTCCTCCAGCTGCCTTTCCAAGAGAGAGAGAGCAGAGAACCACCCCAAATCTTAATACAGCTTCAAACGCAAAGGGCAGGAAGGTTTTTTTGTGGCTATTAATTTTTTACTCATAAATTCATATAAAAAAATCACTGTTCGTGGTGATAACAACAAAAAAAATCAGCATTTCTGATTGTCTGTTTCATTTGTCTGATAACAACAAAAAGAGTTCAGCATTTCTGATTGTTTCATTTGTCTGATAACAACAAAAAAATTCAGCATTCAGCAGAGATTGCAGAATCTTTGCAGGAAGATTCAAATTTAGAATGGTTGCTTGTACCAGGTGCTTGATTGGGCATTTTAATTCTTTGCAAATAAATGGAGGGAAAAAAAATAACGGGACAAACATGCCCTGTTCAAGGAATATAAAATAGTGACTACACAGAAGGGACAATCTGCTACCTATGGTGCAAAAAATACACTGATAAATCCAATGTGGGGCTTTATGAGAGTTCACAAAGCCAAAAATTAACTGAATCTCTCAAAAATTAATGAAACCTCCCTGATTGCCACGAGAAGCTGCCTACCTTGAGGGCAGTAGTGCCCTGAGCTGCATCTCCCAGTGGGGCCAGGGGCTCCTCCCAGGCAGAACCAGCCCAAGGGGCACGGGGAGCACTCCTGGGCAGAGGCCAGGCTGCTCCTGTTGCTCCAGGTGCCCGGGGCACACCTGAGCTGGGCAGGGTGCCTGGTGCCAGCTGGGCAGTAGTGACCAACTGGGCACGGGCTGGGAGGCTTCTGCTGCCCCCCAGTTCCTGTGGAAACACCAAGGGAAATTCAGGAGCAGCAAAGGGCGGCGTGGTGGCTTCACAGCACCCAATTCCCAGAGTTTTCAGCTCTTTGTGAGCAGCCCTGAGCTAAATTTCCCCCTCATTTTGTGCCTTTTCTCTATTTTAGAATAATAATAATAGTAATAGTAATAATATTACTACTAATAATATCTATATACTATGTAATATATAANTATATTACCTATTCAAAAATGATAATTTCTATAATTATATAATAATTATGATATATAATACATTTTTACTGTATATTGTATATAATAATCACATAATAACATATAACAATTATACTAAATAATAATAAATAATGACATTTTCCCTTTGAAAGAAATTAAATCATCATAGCATTGATCATTGCAGTCATTCCCTGAGATTCTAGAGCAGTTTAAGAATCTTTGCTGGACAGCAAAGAAAGAGTCGATGGACAGAACTTTGGGAGGGGTGGAAGGGTTAAAAGGTGAAACCTCCACTGTGTGGATGAGCACATGGTGAGGAAATCCTCTGCTCCTGGTGCTGAAATATTTTCTCTATTCAGTCTTCTGTTGTATTTTTGACTAGTAATAATAATAATGATAATAATAATAATGATAATGATAATAATAATATTTAATAATAAACCCTTAAATAAAGGCTTAATAAACCTTTTAAATTCTTGGAAGTGAGCATTGTTTTTCTCACAGCCACGCACCTCTGGCACAGACAAACCCTGCAGGGCAGGGCTCGCACTGGGACTTGTCAAAGAGGTCCAGGCGGTTGCCAACAGTTCCTGGAGGACAGGCATTGCTGGGGGCATGGGGGCTGGCAGAGCCTGCAGGGCACACGTACCTGAAACACAGCACAGCACCTGGCACAGGGCTGGGAATGCCAGGGGAAGGCAAACTCTGTGTGTTGGGAAGGGTGAAAGTTTGACAAGAAAAGTCTCACAGAGATGTGTGCTTGGCAGAAAGATTTTTGAGTGTAGAATTTGAGAATGAAATAGAGATGGAAGCAAGTTTTGATATAGAAGAAAAGAATTGCTGAGCCAGTCTTACTGGATAACCAAGGAGGCAAAGGGTGTGTTAGTTAGAAGGGGGTTTTATGGCTTAGAGCAAAGGATAAACCCACCTCAAACAGAAGATGTTTTTACCAAGCAGAAAGATAGCACAGGCGAACAAGTCAGCAGATGTTGCAAGTAGAAAAAAGGTCTCAGAATTTTCCACTGCAAGAAAACTGAAAAACAACTTCTAGCTGAAACTGTAATGCACTAACTTTTAGTGATTGGAGAACAGTAACAGGAATATGGTAATTACAGTAGTTACGACAGGCTATAGGTAAAAGTTAAGGTATAGATTGGTTTTTCTCTCTTAAGATGCTCAGCAAAGAAAAGTTTATAATGCATTGTAACCAAAATTAAGGGGTCTCCAGGCTTGTCTGCAGCTGGAGCTGACAGCTGTAGGCACAGGCTCTGTCACCCAGGACCCTGGACTGCTGTAACTATTGGATACAATAAACTGCATTTTGAAGAGCAGCCTGGAGTCCCATATCCTTCATTTTGGCCCTTACATTGTGCCCTACAAAAATATTGGGGGAAGGTGAGGTGGCTGACAGCAACACAACTGAGCAGCAATAATGCACAGTTAAAAAATAACTCTGTGAGTGGAGCGGTTCTGTGAGGCATTTTAAACCAAAAGTGGGTTATTCAGTCAGGTCACACTGCTCACCCCCATGGGGTGTGTGGCCTGGCTTCATTCTTGGCTGGCTTTACCTAATTTTTGGAGCCTTCCACCAGGACAGTCTGTGTCACACTGATGGACCAGAAACTGCAGTGAAACCTTGGCACAGGGCATGAAGCCACCTGCACCTGAGGGATGATTTCAGGATGCTCTTCTGAGATCTGGGCCAGCCATTCCACTCTCAGGGGCTCTTTCTTTCATTCTAATTCCCTTCACTCCATTCCATCAGCTGGGAACGGGGAGGAATCTCCCCAGGTTTCTGAGGGGTGAAGCTGCTCTGGGTTCCTGGGGCTGGGCTGTCCTGGGGGGTTTGAGAACTCCTCTGCTGGCAGGGAAGAACAACCCTGGGAGGCAGCAGCAGCACAAAACTGCCCCTCAGGAGGAGTTCAGGGAGGAAAACAGGAGGACAAAGTGATTCCCTTTGTGAGCAGACCCAGCAGGAGGAGTTCAGGGAGAAAGACAGGAGGACAGAACAATTCCCCTTGTGAGCAGATCCACCAGGAGGAGTTCAGGGAGGAAAAGAGCAGGACAAAGTGATTCCCTTTGTGAGCAGACCCAGCAGCAGGGCCTGAAGGAGGTTTTGGAAGCCACCACCCAAGGGAAAACAGCTCTGAAGGCTTCCAAAAATTCCTGGTGCAAGGAGACAGCAACACCTCTGTGCTGTGTGAGCTGAGGGAAACGAGAGCAGGAAAAAGCAGAGAAAACTTCTCGAAGCAAAAGCTGTGGAGGTGAAATGCCTGCACAGACATGAAGTGGGCAGAAAATAATCCAGGCTTACCCTGCTGAGCACTCAGTGTCGGGCTGGGCCAGGCCAGCCTGGGTGCAAGCCCTCCCTGCCGGGCAGGCTCTGCAGTCAGCAGCCTCATCCTGTCCTGGTAGAGGGTTGTGTGTCCCTGGCTGGCAGGGCACTGGGAAACTGGCTCCAGCAGGGCAGAAATACCCAGCAGGGCACTTCAAACACAAGCCAGCTCCTAAAGAGAGAGATATTTGAGGTCAGAAAGGGATTATGGCCTGCTGAGGTCAAAATATTTCACTCCTGCTTCCACCCGCAGCAAGGAAATTTGGTGGAGGTTCATCCACACCGGGAATAAAGTTCCTGTAAATCCAGGAGGTGGTGGTGTTGGATTAGCTGAATTTAGTCCTGGAAGCACTAAACCCCTGTGCTCTGTGCTGCTCTGATAAGAATAGTGGTGTTAAACATACACAGACCCATCAGCCTGAACATTGTGGTCGCATTTCTCTTCACAGAGAAAAGCAAGGCACAACTTTTCCCAAGGATTTTCTGGGAAAGGCAGTGAGAACTCTCAGAGAAGAGTAAAAATAATTTTTATCTTTATTCGCTTCTCCTGTGTTTTGTACATGTGGAATGTCTTGGGAAGATTGTTTACCTGAAGGTATTTGGTAATTGAATTCTGTTGATGGTTGTTTAATTCCATTGGCCAATTAGAGCCAAAGCTGTGTCCACTGTCTGGGACAGTCACAAGTTTTCCTTATTATCTCTTTAGCATTCAGTAAGTATCCTTTCTGTATTCTTTAGTATAGTATAGCATAGTATTATTTAATATAATATAGTATAAATAAGTAATAAATTAGCCTTCTGACAACATGGAGTCAGAGCATCATTCTTCCCATCAGTCAGGGCAAAATAACACTGATAAAACACAGCCTCTGGTGCAGGTACAGATAATAATCACTGTGCCTGGGGCTCAGCTGGGAGAGAGCCTGGGGTTTCCATGAAACCAGGCTGATTCCATGTCTGAATTCAGGGAGATGAAGGGGTTTTGCAGGCTGGAGATAAACTCTGTGCAAAGCTGCTCGGATGACAAGCAGCCTGAGCTGTGATCATCCCTAAAATCCCATGTGTTAAACAAAAGATGCTCGTGTTGCAACCTAAAGCAAGATCAATATGTAATAAAACAATGACCCTGGCTGCTGTTAGCATGTTTTAAAAGTGCATTTCATTACTAAACCTTCCCAAATACAGGAAACACAAATTCAGCCCAGGAGTGGATGCTCTCCCCCTGAGTCAAGCCTTTCTAAAGCAAAACAACAATTCCAGGGAAGGGAAAATGCTGCCTGAAGATGGAGAACTGCCAGAGTGGACACTGCTCCAAGCCTGAGTTTGTCAAGGCTCAGTCATGCCCTGGTGTATGTGTGCCTCTGCAGGCTGCAACAGAGCCTTACAACCCCCCAAAAATACCAGGACTTATTAAAATCCAGACTTCCAGGTCCTCAGATTGAAGGCAGAGGGCCAGGCTGGGATTGCTCAGGGTGCAAAGTGAGTTTTGGGGTCGTCTTCCCCCTCTGCCTTCCACCCTGATACCCCTTAGAGAAATCTCATTATTTTCTCCTTACATTTACACCACACAAGTGGGAAAACCTCAGCAGGATGGAATCTGAATTTCTCCAGACTGTAAAATTCCCCAGCACTGAGCACAGCTGAACCAACACACTTGAGGGGGCTGCAAACCCATGGAGCTGTGGGACCCACTCAAAACCCAGCCTTAAGCTGACAAAAGCTTCCTGATGTGGATCTGCACCCCCAGCAAATCCAGCAGGACAGTGATTGTACAGAACCATGTGGGTTTAGTGGCAGAAAATTCCCAATTCTTGCCTGACTTCCTGGAGATGATGGAGTTCAGAACAGATTGAACAATGTGGCTGCCTGGACATTTCATGAGATCAGTGAAGGAGTAGATTTACAGCAGAGAATCCCAGCATGGTTTGGGCAGGAAAGGACCAAGCTTCACCAAGGGAAATACAGGTTGGATATGAGGAAGAAGTTTTTTTCCAGAAAGGGTGATAAAGTTCTGGAATGTTCTGCCCAGGGAGGTGGTGGAGTCACCATCCCTGGGTGTGTTTAACAAAGCCTGGATGTGACACTGAGTGCCAGGGTTTGGTTGAGGTGTTGGGGCTGGGCTGGGCTCAATGATCTTTTAGGTCTCTTCCAACCTGGTGATTCTGTAATTCTGTGACCCTAAATCTTATCCCATCTCACCCCTGCCATGGGCAGGGACATTTCCACCACCCCAGGCTGCTCCAGCCTGACCTTGGACACTCCCAGGGCAGCCCCAGCTCCTCTGGCCAGTCTAAGCCTGGTATCTCTGACAATCTAAGCTGTTATCTGTTCTGCAGGACCTGTTGCTGTGCAATAAATATGACATAAAATATTCAAAGTGGAAAACAACTTTGTCACACTTGACACACAGCAGTGCAGGGGGTGAGCACAGTGAGACCATCAGGGCAGTGTATTTGCAATATCCTGAGGCTTCTCAGAGCTTATCCCTGTATCCTGTGGCATCAGGAATTATCCTGCCTTGCCAAGTGCTCCTTAGGAGAGATGACAACATTATTATATAAAGCACAGCTCAACAGCTTACATTATTAAACCCAAAGAGTTTTTAAACTCTAATTTACTGTGCAGCTCCTACAATGATTTTGTTTTCAGATGCCACTGGCCCTGTCTGTTGAATTTGGCTGTCTTGATGAGATGTGAGGTTTGCTCCATGCTGCACCACAGAAGTGCACTCCTGGTTTTAATTCCAGGAGTGGGTGGAAGACAGCAATTTCCTGGACTTGCTTTTTGAGCAAAGAAAAATCATTCAACAGTCAAGACACTTTAGCAGCTGAGTCATTTGCTGGAAAAGAAATGATCAGATAGACAAAGATATGGCTTGATCTGAGGGAGATAATGATTTTCTCAGCACATGAGGGGAAGAACCCAAGAGATGCAAAGGGAGACTGAGCACCTGAACTCCAGGTTTGTGCTCCTGGCTGGGATTTGTGATCCTGGATAAAACATTCTGGGCTTGGGCCAAGGTTTACTTTGGTGGATTTAGCTCATTCCCTGAATCTCCCTCTATTTTCCTATTCGTACAGCGTTTTTAAGGACAGAGAGGGATTTTTATTCCTTTGTGAGAGCCACTGAGATGCTCTGAAATGCTCAAACTCAGGCAGAGAGAGCCTCAGCCACGTGTGATTATAAAGCCAGGGCTCCCTTTCCATGCCTAAACAAAGATCTGATACCAGAAAAGACCAACAAATCTCTATTATTCTGCATTTTAAACCTAATTTCACCATAACTAAACTAAAATCTCATTGCTTTCCCCACGTTTCCCAGTCATTAGGGTGACTCAGTGCTGTGTGTACAAAACAAAGTTCTACTGGCTTAGAAAACCAGAGCAAAACAAAATATTTAGAAGGAAGCAGCACAGCTGGAAATCTGGGGAAGCCTTGTGCTGCTGCCTTGCAGCACTTAAAACATTACAAACATTACAAACTCCTTCATCTGCTTGGCATTTTTAAATTTAAGGGCAGGGCCTCAGCAGCTTCTGAAGGCAGAAATTCCAGTGCTTTTGTGGCTGTTACAATATAAAAGTTTTCCCTGATCTGTAACCTCATTTGCCCCAGATGCAAGAAAGGGATGAGGATTGTTGTGAGTATTCAAACACAAATTTAAAAACCTTTCCCAAAGGAAAGGGGGATGCTCAGCTTTCATTGTGCTCCTCCTCTGTTCCCACTCAGGACAGAGCTTAGAAAGGAATCTGAGTGAGCAGGCTGTGCTAGAAAAGTTCTCCAAGAATGTTAAAAAAGTGCCTCATGTGCAAAGCTGCTGCCAAAAAAGCTTTAAAAACAGAAAGTTTCTGAGTTTTTCATCACAACTGACCTGCTGGGTGAGCTCAGCAGGCCCAAAATTAATATTTTAGGACACAGACCTGGCAAGCACAAGGAGCTGCTGCTGGCTCTGGGAACTCCCTCCTTGGGTTTGAAGCTCCCAGCTGGGCATGGAGGGATCTCGAGGCCATCAGGACAGAAGTGACCTGGAGAGAATTAAAAAAAAATCCCAACATTTTGAGCTGCTCTGGCTCCAACTGCCTAAAAATGTTTCCTTCTGAGCTGGCAGAGGAAATTCAAACATCTAACACAAAATGGCATTTTAAAATTCAAAACATACAATGACATTTCTGGCTAAATTAGTTTTATTTGCATGGTTAGAGTTAACTGTTCTCTCTTTCTACTCCAATTCTTCTGCTGTCTCCAAGATTATGGAGATTAAAGATCGCCTGAGGTGTTCCTAATATTTTCCCAAGCACCACATTCCTCTCCCTAGTTCCATACATGATCTTTCACTCAAAATCCTGCTGCCTGTCTCAGTTGTACACTGAGACAAAAAACTGACATCCAACTAGAATTAATTGCTCTTCTCAATTAAGGTTTTGCAGAACCTGATCATCAAATGGTTTCCTAAACTCCAGATGGATATTTGAAGAGCAGAAAGAAAAAAGAAGCAGGATTAACTGAGCCACTGCTCTGCTGAAATCCATTGCTGTGCGCTTCTCTCACGCAGGCAACACTAAATACACAGATTATGTGTCATTAAAATCAGTCAAAGTATGGAAAAGAACATGGTAATCTCAGGCTGCTGATGGAATCCCAACTCCTTTTCACCTCAGGGTTTGGGATTGGTCTGTGGGCTTGGATTTAGGAGCACTGAATTCCAGCATGGAATAGTCTGTGTTTGTACTGAACCCCAGGCACTGGAAGTTACAGAAATCCTGTTTCTATTCCCTCCCTCATGTTTTATAACTGAACTACTGAGATCCTGATCTTTTTAGCTCTCCCATTCACCCTTCTCCTGGACAGCAGGGGAGATACCCAGAGCACAGGAATTAATTATTTAATAGGAGGGGTTCTAATTACAGACATCAGAATTGAGTTACTGAGCTTGGTTTCTCTGCAGGAGGCACCTGGAGCTGCTGATGGAATCATCCCCTGTGGCAAGCCAGGGCTTGGAGAAGAGGGAAAAGCATGGAAGGGCCTTGGATTGCCAGCTGCTGATCCTTTTACAATCTGACAGCTGCACCCCACTGCCCACCAGGCCTTTCCCCGAGGGTTCAGGTGTGCTGGGAAATGGGATTGAAGCTGAGGGTGTGTGGAGGGAGTGGTTGGTGACGTTGCTGCTCCTTTTAGCCCCAAGCTGCCCTTGCCAGGGGCTGTATTGAAGGATAGGACAGGGTTTATGTGGAGAGCTTGGAGGGATAATTCACAGGAAACAAGCACAAAGAATAAGCTCATCTTGAACTACCAAATCCTCTCTGGGCTTATGCTCATTGTCTGGGACATGCCAGGAGTTTAATTCTCTTTTTATAGGGAAACTATGGCCCATGGCCATTCAGTACTGGAAGGTTTCTCCCTCCCTCTCACTGAAGAGTCAGAATTTCAAACGGCAATGGTTTTGCAACAAAACCCTCTCAGCCTGTTCCCCTGCTGCCTCATTCTGCATCTCAGTGACAGCCTCAACAACACACAGCAATTTCCTAAACACGGCTTGTTTGGGTTTCTTTGAGAGTGCCAAGCAGAAAGGGAAATTAGGTAAGAAAATCAGTGTTCCCCTCTTTGGTTCCTAATGCCTACAGCTCTCCCAGTAAATGGTACTTGTGATAGCCAGTGAATCAAGGCCTGGAGTGGAGGGAGCTCTGCCTGTACGTAAATCAATTTTACAGATGATCAGTTAAGAATCAGAGAGTGAGAGCTCTGCTTTCTGTGTGAGAAGGGAACCCAAAAGCTTCCCTCGTTGCTCAGCAACATTTGCACACTCTGGTTTCCATCCCGGGGCTGCCTCAGCTGCACCTCTCCCATAAACTCCCAAACCCAGCTGTGATCCCTGGTGTTCTCTCACTTTCATTTCTGTCTTTCATGAGCTCTTTGCAGCAGCAGCTGCTTTGTCTCAGGAGTTATTATTTTATTATTTTATATATTATTATTATTATTAATTAAAATATATTATTTAAAATTATTATGTAATTTTAACCTCCAGTTTTACCATGACACAAGGAGCCTCTCTCTGCTCCACTAAGTCAGAGAATTGTCACCAGAGCAAAATGCCACTCCAGCCTCCTTAAATTCTGTGTTTTAATGAGACAGAAGAACCCTGTGAGATGCATTTACCTGCTGGGCAGGGCTGGCAGGCCTCAGCTGGGAGGGAAGCAGGAGTGCAGGGGACACAGAGGGTGCGAGTGGGGTTGGGCTGCTGACCTGCCGAGCAGTGCTGAGGGGAAAAACACAAATTCACAGCAGAAAAAGGTCTAATTTGGGCCCAAAAGCAGTGTCTCAGAGAGGCCTGAGTCAGGAAAAACCCCGTTACTGCATTCTTTCTTCTCTGCCCTGCACTGCTTTGACTCTATTCTCTGATGACAATTTCTAGGGCAAAAGTGGTGCCTCAACATCCAAGTTTAGTGCTCATCCAAGGGTTTTCATGATGGCAGAAAAGCTGGGCTCTAACATTGCCAGAATTTAGATGAAAAGTACTTAATTTTCTTATATTTCTTTTAATAGAGGGATATTTGTGTCAGGAAAAGGTTCTTCCCCATAGGGTGCTGGGCACTGACCAGGGAATGGGCACAGCCCCGAGGCTGCCAGAGCTCCAGGAGGGGTTGGACAGCTCTGTCAGGAATGCTCAGGGTGGGCTTTGGGGTGTCCTGTACAGGACCAGGGGTTGAATTGATGATCCCTGTGGGTCCCAGAGCTGCAGGAGGGGTTGGACACCACTCCAGGGATGCTCAGGTTGGGATTTGGGGTGTCTGGATTGATGATCCCTGTGGGTCCCAGAGCTCCAGGAGCCCTTGGACACCACTCCCAGGGATGCTCAGGCTGGGATTTGGGGTGTCTGTGCAGGGCCAAGGGTTGAATCATGATCCCTGTGGGTCTCAGAGCTCCAGGAGCCCTTGGACGCTGCTCCAGGGATGCTCAGGCTGGGATTTGGGTGTCTGTGAAGGACAGAGCTAGACTGATGATCATGATGGGTCTATTCCAGCTCAGGATATTCTGTGACTCTCTTAGATCTCCATCACGAAGTGCTCTGAATACTTTTCTTTGATGAATCAAGATCCCCATCCCACTGTTAAACCAGGGAATTCTCTTTGCTGACAAGGCCTTCCTGTGTGTCCAGAGGCAGGAAGCCTGCCCCTGGAGGAGGAGTTTGTCCTGCTGTACCTGTGTGCTCTGTCCATCGGGGCAGACGAGTCCCTCTGGGCACTCCCTGCAGCCCAGCTGGCCCTCTGGCGAGTGCTGGCCAGGCCCACAGCTCCTCTGGGTGCCCGTGCCTGGATCACAGGAGTAGCCCTGGGGACACGGCCGGCAGCCAGCCCTGCTCTCCAGGCTGAGGTAGCCCTGGGGACAAACCTGCAAGGACAGCAAACACAAACACTGATTTTTTACACAATGTCTTAGGTTACAAGATGTGGCTGGGATAAAACATTCGGGGCTTGGGCAGAAAACCCTGGGGGTGTGTGTTCTATCCCCATCTGTCAGAGCTGGGGCAGTTCTCTGCTGTTCCTTGGGCAGTTTTTTCTTTATCTCTCCCACAGCCAATCCTCCCTCCAGGAGATCTCTTCTGTCCATGGCCACTGAGTGTCTCTGCATGGCTGATAAAATTCCATCATCCCATTGGGAGAGGCTCTGCCCAGGGGAGGAGCCAAGCATTCCTACCTGGATCCAATCTGGGGATTGGGACACCACAGCAGCCTTTGCCCACTGCATTCCCAGAGGAGCAGCTTTCTGCTCCACTGCATTCCCAGAGGGAGACCAGGCCCATCTGCAGCACCCCTGGAGCTTCAGAGGAAAACTCCACCCTTCTCCAGGATCCCTGCTCCACCAGAGCCACCCCTGGCACTGCAGGAGGAGCAGCCACCATGGAATGGGACTGAGCAACACCCTGACCCACAGGGGGTCAGCTCCTATTCTGACTTGGTTAGTGGGTTTTTTTTGTTTGTTTGTATTATTACAACATTTGTATTTTTAATTTTGTATTTGTATTACAACATTTGTATTTTAAATTTTGTATTAACATTTGTTTTATTAATACATTTGTATTTTTTATTTTTCCTAGTAAAGAACTGTTATTCCTATTCCTGTATCTTTGTCTGAGAGCCCCTTAATTTCAAAATTATAATAATTCAGAGGGAGGGAGTTTACAGTTTCCATTTCAGGGGAGGCTCCTGCCTTCCTTAGCAGACACCTGGCTTTCCAAACCAAGACACACAAATAATGCAAACCAGCAGCTCCAGAGATCCCAGGTGCCAGGAAGGATCTTGGATCATTCTCAGCCTCTGTGCACTCCTGAGTTCCCCACAGGAGCTTTTTCCATCTGCACCTTGCTGGATACCTGGAGGGACAACCTACTTTTTCTGAGCCCAAAAGTGCAGGGATTTCCTGAAAAACTTCAAAGCAGACTGCAAAAATCTGAGGAGAAGCCTGAGAGCGGATGGTTCAAAATAGATTGGAGTAGAGGCAAAAAGAACTTTATCTGCTTGCTCTCTTCAGCTCACCTGGCAGGCTGAGAGGTTTCCCTGAGCAGTCAGTTCATTGGCAGTTCCCAGTGGGCATTTCCTTGGAGCTGCTTGGCCTCCAGGGCAGCTGGATCAAAAAGAATGAAGTTATAAAATTAAATTCTTTAATCCCTTGGAATTCCATCCCCAGTCAGCCATTGTGTAAATACATGAACATCCCCCTCTGCCCACTGCTCAAAAAACATGTTTTTGGCCACAGAACCATGGGTTTTAATCCAAACATAGTGGTTTTCCTGCTCAGCTGATTATTCACATATTTAAAAAATGACATTATGTGGGTTTTTTTTTTGTGCCTCGCCTCTAGCCCTGCATCCTAACCCTCAGAATACTCAGAATGTCAGATACCCTGAGTGTTTAACTCTCTTTTTTCAGGGGACTTACTAGAACCCTGCTGGGCACTCCAGACAGTTCCCAGCTGTGTAATAATGGCCCTGCCTGCAGTCTATGAGGCAGTGGGTTTGGCAGTCCAGGCTGCAGTCAGGTGAGAGGGAAGAGACGCCTGAAAGAAAAAAAATATCAAATAAATTTAAGGTGCAATTAACAAATATTCAAGATTCCAGGCTAAATAGCCACTTATTATTACACCATGATGCAATATCACTGCCTGTTATCACACTCAGCCTCAAGTGTTGAGGACTAAAATTAAGAAAAATTTCAAATCTGCTCCTTTAAGATTTCTAAGTAAATTTTCTAAGCACAAAATCCTGGGGGAAAGCCCAATTTCAGATGCTTTATCAAACTAAATCATTCACCTCTGAAAAAGGCAGCAAGGAGAGTTTTCCATGCCTTCCTCAGCTTTAGGAGAGGTCTTGTTTTGATTGCCAGGAAAATCCTTATCTTTTCAGATGGAAAGAGCCAAGGGATAAAGGAGGTGCTGTGTGTTTTATAATTTCAGAATTTCATCATTTCAACCAAATACTGCTTTTCCTTCTCTATTCCAGCTGTTCAGTCCACACAGTAAAGGCAAATTTACCCATCTCTCTTCAAGAAATCTCCTGACATCACATTCTATGAGAGGAAGGTGATAAATTTTTCACAAAGAGGAAAACACCTGAAAACTGAACTTAAACATTTGAACAAACACTCAATTATCTCCCTTTTTGCATTTCTTATGACCAGTTTTAGACTCTGTCACGCCTCTGACCCAGTGAATTACTTTGGTTTTTAAAAGTGAGTTTCACCATGAGGTTTTCAGAGGAAGTTCCTCACAAGGAACCAAACCTGAGTGTGCAGGGTGGGGAGGAAAGTTCCAGGAATTTTTCCCTTTTGTTTCATACTCAAATAAGCACCTTGGGATTGTTGTTATCACAGCACACTGACATTTACATGGTTTTTCTCTATTTAGAAAATTAAAGCTTCTTGGTGAAAGCTGTCTGTCTTCTCCCCTGAATGAATTCCTAAAAAGGTTGTGCAGCCACACTTTATGACCAAAATGAGCTAAAACCTGCCATCTTTAATGCTGTCTAGCTCTGAGAAGGAAACTGCATCAGCAGCAATTAAAAACAAAGATAAAGCAAAACCAAGAAAAACCAAACCAACCAACCAACCAACCAACCAACCAACCAACCAACCAACCAACCAACCAACCAACCAACCAACCAACCAACCAACCAACCAACCAAACAAACAAACAAAAAAAAAAACAACAACAAAACCAAACCAACAAAAAAAATCCCACACAGACAAACAAACAAAATACACACAAAAAAAATAAAAAAACCAAACAAACAAACAAACCAACCAAAAACCGAATTAAAAAAATACCAGAAAAATCAAAAATGAAGCTTGCTTGTACAAAAGTCACCCTCTCACCTCTGAGGAAGGTCCTCAGGCTGCAGAACAAAACCAGCCAGCTCAAAGCCTGAGCCATGGGAGCTTGTGAGCAGTTCCCAGTAAGAAGAAAAGCTCAGAGCTTCTGATGAAAATGTTTCTTGAGCACCTGGTGCTGCCTTTGTTGAGGCTCACAGTAACCCAAGCCCTTCCAGGTAATCACTTTCCAACCCAGGAATGAAATGGAAACCAAGCTGCAGAAAGAGAAGCTGGACAAAGAGTTCATCCCAGGGGAACTCCCTGCAGCCCTGCTGAGGCTGAAATGTGAGAAAACTCCTTTAAACGGGAGATAATGAACAGCCTTGGAGCATCACAGGGAAAATTGGAAGTACACTTGTCACCATCTCACAGATCTTTGTGGCTGCCCAAAATCACCCCAGGAAAGGGCCCTGCAGGGTCACAATTGTCTTCTTTTCCTTCAACATCCTGGTGAAACATTCTAGGTGAAGCATTCCAAGGTGAAGTATTCCAGGTGAAACATTCCTGGTGAAGCATTCCAGGTGAAACATTCCAAGGTGAAGTATTCCAGGTAAAACATTCCAGGTGAAACATTCCAGTTGAAGCATTACAGGTAAAACATTCCAAGGTGAAGTATTCCAGGTAAAACATTCCAGGTGAAACATTCCAGTTGAAGCATTACAGGTAAAACATTCCAAGGTGAAGTATTCCAGGTGAAACAGTCCAAGGTGAAGTATTCCAGGTGAAACATTCCAGGTGAAGCATTCCCAGCTGTTTGTCCTGCAGTTTGAGGTTTTTGCTGGAAGCTGAAGGCCTGGATGAACTCTTATCAAAGCAGGATTCTCCCTTGGAATGTTCACTAGCCACTTGTTTTTCCCTTTCCAAGATAACTCCTCAATGATGCTGGGCACTGGGGAGGAAGAAGCTCTTCCAAGTTTCATGGAATCCCAGAATGGTTTGGGTTGGAAGGGAAAGTAAAGATCAGTTCCACCCTCAGCCACTATCTCAGGGTGCTCAGGGTGCTCCTGTCCAACCTGGCCTTGGACACTGCCAGGGATCCAGGGGCAGCCACATCTGCTCTGGGAATTCTATCCCAGCCCCTCACCACACTCACAGGGAGGAATTTCTTCCCAATATCCCATCTCAACCTTCTCCCTTCCAGTCTGAAGCCATTCCTCCTTGTCTGGTGACTTCTGGAAGGGAGCTGAGGACAGACTCAGAAGCAGCAAAAGGCTGGGAAGGGCAGCCCTGCCACACACACAGAAGGGATTTCACTCCAGGGCTGCCTGACTTCACTTCCTGAACAAAAACCTTTGGCATGTGGACCAAAACATGAATTGTGCATTATCCCTGAATTGTCCAAGTCCCCTCATGCAGGTGATGGAGAACATTTCCAGGCAGGAGGGAGGAGAAGCTCATGATGTCCACAGAGAGGCCTCACACCTCTCTTCCCACCCAATAAAGCACTTTTGCACTTTTAAAAGTCGTCAGTTAAACTCCTCCAGTAGAATTCAGATGTGTCTTTTCTTCCTATTGTACAACTATTCCTGAAAATCTCTGCAATTATCTTATATTACAGGCAAGAATTGCCAATTAAAACCTAATCAACACAGTGTAAAGGCAGGCACCAGGCCAAGAGCTTCTAATTTTCTTCTCATTTTCAACCTGCTTGTCCCTTGTACTTCAGAAAGTTCAGAAGAGATGGAAGATGCAATAGGAGGCAGAAGAGATGAGAGGAAGGCTTTGATTCACTTTGTCTTGTTTCCAGTTCCCCAATTAACTATGGAATACTCAGATTTATGCAGAGATAGCTCAAGGGTCACATTCCCTTCTGTTGCACTGCAGAATTCTCAGATCTATGCAGAGATAATTCACAGGTCAAATTCCCTCCTGTGGCAGGTACTGGGGCGTGGGGAAGGGTCAGCTGTTTAATTATGGTCTCATTTGAGGGATGAAATGCTGACTTGTCCTTCCTCTGATCAGCCACTGGAGCTCTGACCTGCTGGATGTCACACCCTTAGCTGGGATAGCACGCCTGAGAATTCCCAATTCCCAGCACAAAACCTCTCAAAGCAAGTCCTGATCTGCTTCATCCATGCCCATTTTGAACCTTCCTACTTCCACTGCAGTCAGCAGCAAGGAAAACCTGCCCTGATTGCTTCTCCTCAAGCACAGAACCCAAGCCCTGTGAGGCAGCAGCGACCTGGGACTCACTCCAGGATTTTGGGATTTGCTTCCACACAGCAGCAGCAGCAGCAGCAGCAGCAGCATTCATCCCAAACATCCCCAACCCCTCCACTCCACACTGAGCTCTCTCTTCCTGGCTATAAAGAAAAGCTGCTCTGATTTCATCCTCTTCTGTCAGCAAACAAATGGACACGGAGTGAATTATAAATCAATCCACAGGCATGGCAGTGTGGCTCCAGCAAGGAAAATAAATAGGAATGTCTTCTTCCCCGTGCAGGTGTTGGAGGGTGACCAAGATTCAGCATATTCATCCCTCTGGGATACAAATAGCTCAGCTTCCAGCACTGACACACTCATCTCTCCTCTGATATTGCTCCTGCTGCCCTGACTGTGTATGGAAAGCTCTGACTTCTCCTGAACTCTTTGGTCAATCCTAAAGAAATTAGTCAGCCCTGAAATATTTGGAGTCCTTCACCATTTTTCTTGATTTGACCCCAAAAAACTCATTTTGTTCAGCTCAATGGCACCTTCCAGGTGTGGAATCAGCAGCACTACAAGGGCAGGAGTTCCTCAGAGCAAGAATTTTGGGTGTGAACACACTGGAAGGGATAGAAATGACCTGGAACCTCGCAGGGAGCTCCAATCACTCATCCTGAAATTGGTTTCCATTTCCACACAGGCAATTTTTGTCAGCCATCAAACCTGATAAAATATCCCTTTCCTAAATGAAAAATATGCAAATGCCCCAAATTGCACATCTCATTTCACCCACAGCGAGTGAGGAGGTGAAAAGGGGAAGTGGGGAAAGGACAGAGCTCAAAGCTGGGGGAAAAGCAGGATCTGGAAATCACATTGGGAATTATTTGTTACTTATTTGTATAGATAGAAATTTACTCCCATATCTTTGCCTGAGAGCCCCTTAATTTCAAATAATTCAGAGGGAGGGGGTTTACATTCTCTGTTTCAAGGGAGGCTCCTGCCTTCCTCAGCAGATTCCTGGCTTTCCAAACCAAGACAGGGAGCCCCAGGTGCTCCCAGCTCCAGTGACAAACGCTGCTAAAAGCACTCATTAATCCCTCTCAGACAGGCAGGACTCCCTCGGTTTGCTTCACACCTGTAGATGGATCAATTCTGTCTCCTGCCCCGCTGCAAATCGAGCTTTCTTAAACACTCCAAGTGCTGTTCATGATACCAGAGCATTTATCCCAGTTGTCTTGAGAAGAAAATCCTTCTTTTATGAGCTGGGCAGGACCTGACTGTCCCTTCCTTGCTGCAGCCTCCCAGAACTTTGGATTTTCCTCTGCTAAAGCTGAAACACAGCCCAGGGCTGTCCCTGGATGTTGTCCCAGGGCAGGCAACGCTTCCAAAATTTTATAGAGCCCACTTCAACACAGGATGTATTTCTGTTGGTGCTGCCTGCACCCTGAGAAGATTCAAGCAACATTTATTAAACTGATCCCGTAATTATGCTGCAATTAATGAAAACTACACCGAGACACTGCTGAAAATCTCATATTTCTTCACATTGTCCTTCATGAGCAGGGCAGGAAAATTCAATCCCTTTTGATCCCTGCTGCCCATAACCCTTCACATCCAGTTGTGCCAGCAGCAATTTTATTTCTTGGTGTCTTCCAGCTCCCGAGTGTGATTGACATTCCCTGATTTGCTGTCAAAAAGCACATCTGAAATCCCCCCCAGCAGCTGATGCTGCTCTCAGCTCCCACTGCTGGAAGGCTCAGGGGGAAGTGGCTTCATAAAAATGGTTTGTGCATCACTGGAAAGTAAATGAATACACAAAAATGGATCATTTGTGTTGGATCCACACTATTGATGTTGAATCCACCACTACAGCAGGAGGACTGGATCATAAAATCTTCAAAAAACAGAAACAGGGCCAGTGCTTCGCTCCCAAACCAAGCTGGTGCTGAAATAGCTGGAGGAAGCAAGAGAAATGTGCAGAGGGTTTGCCAAAGGGAGCAAGGGAGGCATTTTTTGGGCATGCAGAGTGATAAACAGGGTTTTTTTTTTTTTTTGGAATGCAGAATGATAAACAGGGCGGTATTTTTGGGCATGGAGAGTGATAAACAGGGTTTTTTGGGGGACTAGAGAGTGATAACCAGGTTTTTTTGGGGGAACTAGAGAGTGATAACCAGGGTTTTTTTTTTGGGCATGCAGAGTGATAACCAGGGCTGGCTCCAGCTCTGCTGTCTGCCAGGACAGTCCAGGCTGCAATGAGAGCAGCAGCACAGCCAACATTTTGGAGATATAACCCAGGAATTCCTGCAGCTTCACAATAAAACCTCTCAGTCCCTGCTAAGGGTTTGTGGCCAGGTTTGGCTTCTCCCTGAGGAAGCTCCAGAGGCTCCAGGAAGGCTCCAAAGTCTGTGAGAAATGGAAAGGCAGAAACTTCTACAGATACAGGAGGGTTTGATCTGCAGCCTTGGAAGGAGCTTGGATTGATGTAAAAATAAAGTTCACAGACATTAAGTAGGAAAATCATAAACTTATGTTTCTATAGTTGTAAGTAAGAATATGCCTTAAGTGAGAAACTGTATTGGGTAAGATAGTGAAGGATCTATAGTAATGTGGTTATTTAGAGTAAGCTAAGAGTTTAGAAGTTATAAAGAAGCACATAAGAATCAGAGCAGATATTTACCTCACAGAGCATAGAGTCCAACCTTAAAACACAAAAAAACTTCACAACACCCAACAACTGGAGTCTGGATAACCCAACCCTTTCCATACACTGATAAATTAGAACAAAATATGCAGAAATGATGTGCACAAAAATAAATGAATAAAATAAAAATAAATTAAAAATAAATTAAATTAAATTTAAAAAATAAATTAAAATAAAATAATAAAATAAAATAAAATAAAATAAATAAAATAAAATAAAATAAAATAAATAAAACAAATAAATACATTTAAATAAATTAATAAAAAGAAATTAAAATGTGCAGAAATATCACAAGTTTAACAGCACCAGATCTGCTATTGAGAGACCCTGCCCTGCATTTTATTGGCAAACCAAACTGCTGCCACAGCAGAAAAGCAGAGGTAGCTGCTGACTCCAACAAAATTGCACTTTAATTTCAAAGTGCCCCCCGCCACTGACATTATTTATTTGCCTCATTTCTTAATTAATAAAATCATAGGAGTAGGTAACAAAACAAAGGCATCAGCATAACCACCAGAGATTTAAATATTGCTTTGAGTGTGGCAACTGCCCTTTCCAGAAAGCCTCTTCTTGCAGGGGACAGAAAAGTTTAAAGCCTCGTTCATCCTCTCAAACCCAGGATCAATTCTGTCAGCCAGCAGCAGCAGAAGTAACTCTTTTTAAGCCGTGCCAAGACCTTGCAGAAGATTTTAGCAGGGAAATTGGTCTGTGGCAGAAGTCTCCAAGGCCAAGCTGGCAGCTTAAGAGGCAGAGTTTAGAAAGAGGAAAAGCCTGAAGTGAGTGCCAGCAATAGAATATGAAATGATTGAAAGGAGTTCTGGACAAGAGGAAAAAAAGGCTTTCAAAACATCAGGCTGGTAATTTATCAAAAGCTGCAAGTGTTAGATTGAGGGAGTTCACATAACCCATCAGAGGCACTTAATGATTGCTCCCTCTCTTCATCCCAAAGCCCTGACAAAGGAAATGTTTCCAGTGCAATGCTCAGATCCAGATGAAAGCACTGAGTGGCTCTGACAGGACAGGAGACATGAAACCAACGTGTCCATCCAGGAGGAAAAACTTCAGGCCAGCTGGATCCCATCAGGAATTCATTTGAAAGCTGAAAATATTAAATATTCTCACTGTGTCTAACTGCAACTAAAGGGCATTTAATAAAACTGAATTCCTGTCAGGAAACACTGCCTTTACAAGCCAATATGATCCAAATTTCAGGGTTTTGTGGCTTGGACTCATTTTGCAGCCCTGAACAAAGCTGCTGGGATGTTTATTTATCCCTGGAAGTTTTACAGAGCCAGCATTGTACAAATACAATTTGAATTAGAGGTGCCTTGCATCCACTAGAATTGATATGAGCAGGAGAAAAAAAAGTGTTAAATCCACATCCCTGATTTATTCTCCACAGCGTGCCCAAAAATCATTATTTCTCATTTCCAAGCTTAAACACTTGAACAGCCTCTTTATCTCACTTTTACCTGCTCCAAGAGTGTCAGGACGCTTTAGCAATTATGAAAAAAGCTCTTGAAAACCTAAAGATTGGCCCAGTCGTGCTGACTCCATTCTTCCAAGCATCTTTCAGATCCCTTTTTCCACTGCAATATCTTCTGTCAGCTGAGTTTCTGGAACTCACCCCTATTTCCAGGAGGAATTTTAGCACAGGCACCAGGGCTGCATCCAGGGAGCTGAAGATATGAAACTTCTTCCCTTGCTGTAGAGAAATCTCTAAAGCTATTGTTAAAATCCCCTATTCCTTGGAACAAAGGCCATGCTCCATATAATAGTTTTTTTTTCTGTGCTGGTGAGTCACTGTCACTCAGCAAGCAGCACTAAAAAGTTCATTTAAGCTTTGCCTGAAAGTTCATTTAAGTTTTTTCCTCAAAGATCCACTTTACAGGCTTAAAAAAAGGAAGACATTTAAACAGGGGACACATCTCTTAGTGGCAGCACTTCTAATGGAGAAAGTGGCTCTGGAAAGTTCAGTCAAGTGAGACATGAAAAAAAATGTCAGTTTCTAAATTCTTGTGCTTCTCATTCAACATTTCTTACTTTTTTTCTTTTTTTTTAACAGAAAGTAAAATCAGGATCAGAGGGCAGGGCACAGCATTTCAGCAGATTCTCAGAGCTGTTATATTTATTTACAAACTCTCTCCTGTCACTCTGTGTATTTCCTACAAGAAAATTCTCATGAGTCAGGGCACCAAATGTGTTTTACACCTTTACTGAGGCATATTTGATGCAAATTCATGAAGGAAAAGCTTTTGGGAGGTTTTATTCTGTGCTAACAGAGGTATACACCCCACCTTTCGGGCACCTGTAATATTCTGTGTAATTAGACAAGTTTCCTACTGGTTTGACTGGATTTGGCTTAAACAGAGAAGAGAAACCTGGAATTGAGTGGTTTCTGCTCCACTGGATTACCTTCCAGAAGTGGCAGTGCCTTAGGATGGAGTGCTAAAAGCTTTTCCAGACCCTCCTTTTAGTGCCTTGCCTAAGGCCAAAAAGAATTTAAAGCACTGGAGGGACCAGAGCCCCAGAATTCCCAAATTTAAGAGCCTCCTGCTCCACCTGAACAAAACATTTTCTGCAAGAACCCAGGTCAAGCTGCTGTTTCACCACAGAACCTGAGATTCAAGCAGATATTTCCCCATTAGCTCCTTCAGGAAAAGCTATTTCCATCCAGCCAGTAAGTTTGGATGGACTGATGGTTATTCTTGGTAATAACTCTTGGTTATTGTTATAACTTCTCTGGTTATTCCCATCCAGCCAGTTAATTTGGATGGATTTATAAAGTTGGTTATTCCCATCCAGCCAGTATTTTTGGATGGATTATTGGTTATTCCCATCCAGCAAACCTGGGAATAGCCCCAAAGTGTCCCCTCCCAGTGAACATTTAATCCACACAAATGCTGCATTTCAGATCCTCGTCCATGTGCTCCTTCAGGTCAGTGCAAGTTATAAAGAAAACCATCCAGCCCTAGATTCACTCTGCAGGATGAGTGAACCTGGTTTTAAACATCTGGACTCTGGATAACACCTTGATCTGCAAGGGACTGATAAATCCTCCCATCCATCCCCTCTGGATGTTCTCCCATTATCCCTCCTTCCCCACTCACTCAGGTTGCAGATGTCCCCTGTCTTGGTTTGGAAAGCCAGGTGTCTGCTAAGGAAGGCAGGAGCCTCCCCTGAAATGGAAAATGTAAATCCCCTCCCTCCAAACTGTTATAATTTTGAAATTAAGGGGCTCTCAGGCAAAGATATGGGAGTAGGAATAACAGTTCTTTATTATGGAAGAAAATTAAAATTAAAAAAAAGCAGTAATACAAAAACAACACTGCCAGAGTCAGAGCAGGAGCTGACCCCCTGTGGGTCAGGGTGTTGCTCAGTCCCATTCCATGGTGGCTGCTCCTCCTGCAGTGCCAGGGGTGGCTCTGGTGGAGCAGGGATCCTGGAGAAGGGGGGAGTTTTCCTCTGAAGCTCCAGGGGTGCTGGAGATGGGCCTGGTCTCCCTCTGGGAATGCAGTGGAGCAGAAAGCTGCTCCTCTGGGAATGCAGTGGAGCAGAAAGCTGCTCCTCTGGGAATGCAGTGGAGCAGAAAGCTGCTCCTCTGGGAATGCAGTGGGCAAAGGCTGCTGTGGTGTCCCAATCCTCAGATTGGATCCAGGTAGGAATGCTTGGTTCCTCCCCTGGGCAGAGCCTCTCCCAATGGGATGATGGAATTTTATCAGCCCTGCAGGGACACTCAGTGGCCATGGACAGAAGAGATCTCCTGGAGGGAGGATTGGTTGTGGGAGAGATAAAGAAAAAACTGCCCCATGAACAGCAGAGAACTGCCCCAGCTCTGACAGATGGTGATAGAATGCACACCCCCATTTCCAATCTAAGACATCCCCCCCAAAAAATACTGCTTAATAAATTTATAATCAGTAGCCAAATGTCCTGTAGATCTTCACTTGGGTCAGGCACCCCAACCCAGGTCTTGTTTACAGGAGAGATTTGTAGTCACACCTGGGAATAACTGTTTTATTCTTTTCCAAACCCAAGGCTTGGCTTGTGAACCAGCCCAGGGAGTTTTTTTTAATCCCTGTTTAGCCTAGCATGAAATTGTTTTCCAGGTAGAGATTAATTCTGCAGCAGCTTCTCCCCTTGTTGGGTAATTTGCTGAGCTGGAGAGGCCCGTGCTGAACCAGGGCGTCCCCTTATCAGCAGTGTCACAACAGCTGTGTCACAAGAGCCCTTTGGCATCTCCTGTCACTGCATATCCCCTACCCCGAGGATTTGAGGCAATGCTTTCACTTCTCCTAAACAAAACAGACAGCTCCTCACACAGAGGGATGGTTGGCAGCTTCCTGACTGCTCGAGACAAAAGGTTTTGCTGCAAAAAAGCCTTTTTGATTTCATTGTTTGTCATTTCATGTTTGCTGGACAGTGCAAACTGAGGAGCTGCTTCTCACTAATCTGCTTTCTTTCCAGTTTGAACTGTGGTTTTCCTTAGAAAAACAGAACCAGGCACCTTTTAGAACAATTCATCTCTTTCACCAGGAGAACTAAACATGGGGATTTTTATAAAGTGAAGGATCTGTATTTAATTTTGTACCTCTCAGTGCTGGGGCAGTGTTCAACCCCCAGCTAAGATTAGTTCCCTTGTTCTACTGCAAATCCAATTTATAAGTTTCCCCCACACTTGTTGTTTTCTCTGTCTTCACTCCTCATTTATCTTCATTTATCTTCATTCAGCTCCTTCCTCTTTACAGCTCTGCCATCCCTGTCTTTCCCCTTTTCCCCTGATCCTTGCTCCTTTCAGCCACCATCACTTTACTCTCCCTTTCTTCCTGAGCTGCCACAACTGGAAAAATTTAAGGAGGTTTTTTCTGACTGGAGAAGGACTTTACAGGAAACCCATCTCCTTCCTAGGAGATCACACAGCTGACTTTTAATTTGTTGATCATAATTTCTGCTGGACAAAGGCAGCAATGAATTTATTTCCTACACTTCAGGGTCACTTGGAGCTCTTCTTACCCATGGAAATTTTCTTTAACACTTGGTAACTCTGTTCTGGGCCAGGAATCCAATTTTACTTACTTTTCATCATGAGCAAGAATGGCAGCACTGAGCACTTAAAGTCCTCTACATTAAGATATTTTTCATCAAAATAACCCCAAAAGTTACAGAAGTGACTTCTCCTCTCCACACATCCCTTGACCTCAACTTCTCTGGAAATCTGAGCCCTTGGAAGACTTACAAGTGTTACAATTCTGCACAGAGCTCTTAGAGGAAGAAATGTCAGTCTCTAATAGCTGAGCTCACTTCAAATCATCCAACTTGCCTGGAAAGACTGTTTGACCAATTTCCAAGAATACCAATCACACGTTAGATTCTCTTACTGGAAATTCAAGGGAGAAAAAAAGATTGCTTGGTGAAATGTCACCAAGTGAAAAGCTTTTGGTAGGGAGAAAAAGAACTGAAACTTGTTTTCTCTTGATATTTACCCTTTTTGTTTACATCTGAAAAAGTGAATGTCAATTCCACTTCAAAATCAAAGCATTTTGTATTTATGTTTTTTGTACTCTGTTTTCCTTTAAAGCCACAAAGATATTCACAAAGAATTTTCTGTGCAAACGATGATTTTCACTTCCATTGTTCTCCTGTCCCCACTGCAGCAGAAAAGAGACATAATTTCAAAGCCAGCTCGAGACAGAATTTGCATTTAGTGCATTTATTGCTTTAATTATTGTTTGCATATGAAATTTGGGACAGCAGCCCTCGTAGGGGACAGCTGCACTCACCAGCTGAGCAGTTGCCTGGGGGAGAAGGCTCAGGGGTCTCTCCTCAGCTCATTTCACAGAAATTCCCACCCAACCCTTCTGAAATCAGGTCTGGGACTGACCCTGCTGCTCCCTGGGATGTGTCCATCCTGCACCATGGGGCATCCAAACTCAAATTTAACAGGGAAGGATGGGATTGCATAGATAAAAATCAAGGCTCAGCTGGGCTGGATGGCACAGAGGGGCTTCTTTTGCAGCAGCTGGAGAATTTAGCAATGTGGTTTTTGTCATTCTGCAGGGGCAGAGAAGATTTGCCTCCTCACCCCTTGGCTTCAGGTTCCATCCTCATTTAGGAGAGCAAAACTTGCCCACACTTAATGAAGCAGATCAGGCACCATCTTAGAGGCTTCCCATTGCTCAAACCTTCTCAAAGAATTCAGCAGAGATTTCACATCACAAGACCAGAGCCAAAATGCATTACACCACCAGCAGCTGCTGTGGATTTTGTGGTGGAAACCAGCTTGGCTTTGACCCCAAATTTCCCCTGTGTGATCCTTGGATTACATCTGGCACCTCACAGCCCCAGCAGCCCCCAAGGGGCACTGCCAGCTGGAACAAGAAAAGCACACCCAGGAACCACAGGTCTGCCACCAGCACCATCAGGTCACTGCATCAGCAGTTGATACTTGGAGGAAAAGATGCCAAAAAGGTGAAAGCGGCTTAAAATAAACAGGAAATCAGGTGATTTTTGCAGTAATTCACAGACACAGGTTATTTTCTCAGGAGCTGTATTAGCCCTGCCATTAACAATGCCACAGATACCTGTAAAACGTGAAGTGGATGAGATGTTAGGTGCCTGAATGGGTGGAAAGTGTTTCCCAGTGCCAGTTTGCAGAGCTGTCCTGGTCCTTGGGCAATCCCAGCACTCCTTTTCATATTCTGCCTCCCTTTTGACACTGCAATCATGGCAAGGTCAGGGCTGGAGACCCTTCAGGAAATTGAACTGCAGCTTAATTGTCAGCTCAGAGAGACAAAGGCAGAAAAACACTGGTTTGAGAGCTGGGGCTGGGAAATCTTGGCAGGGAAAGGACCCGGAGAGAACGAGTTGTATTCATGAGGAGTGCAAGAGAATCATTTTCCAAGCAGGGGGTTTCATTTTCTTCTCCATTCTGGGCTTTCATTTCCTTCTTCAATCTCTGCTTTTGAGCATCAAGACATGTGCCACCAGCTCCAAAGTAATTTCAGCACCAAGTAACCTCAGAAGAGGGAAATTACAGCTCCAGCTCCCACCAAACTGGGAGCAATGCAAGTTCAGGAAAAAGGTGCTTTATTTTTGGGATGGCACAGCAGGTGTGGAAACCCATCTGGCTTTAAGACAATGAGAACCAATATTAATCATCAAAAGAACACAGTGGTTGGGGAAAGAACAGCAGCAAGGGAATTTCAAGTTCTGCTTTTGGAGAGTGCTCTGCATTTTAGCTGATACAGAATAAACCACATGAGGTTGTTGTATAGCAGTGAAACTTAGGGAAATTTAACCTTGCAATTCTATAAGGGGAGAATTAAAGGTGATGAATTCTTGCCCTCCCTGGGTGTGAAGGCACAGGAAGAATCCCAGATAAACTCCAAGTGCCAACACTTCAACACCTGCACAGTTGCACTCCAAGGATATTCCTGGAGGCTGAGGGAGAATGAGAATGAGAATATCCCTAAAATTAAATTCCCTCATGCAGATCCAGAGCAGAGGAACTTGTCCATGGGTTCAACAATGTGATTTACAGGACAGGAAGGGGGGGACAATATCAGGCCAACCTGGCTGGGGAGGGGGAATAACTCTTCAGAATTATTTAATCAGAATTTCCCTCCCAGTCCTTTAAACTTCTCCATGTGGCAGCCAGGAGTCCAAACCCTAACGCTGGGCTTTCAGCACCTTTATTTCAGAATAAATCTTTGCTCAGGATGGCTCTAGATCACACTCCAGAGAGGAATGTCCAGACCCCTCAGAAGTCAAGGGAAACAGTAAATAAATATTTGTCCTGAAGGAGGCTCTTCTCACCACTGCTGGAAAAACCCCAGTGAAGTAATTTTCTGATGAATGAATGGTTTTGTACAGCAACACAGGAACATAAGTGAGAAAATACAAGCACCCAGAGCAAAGTTGAAATTTAAACAGCTTCTAAAACCAACTAGAAATGAACCAGTAACCAGCCAAGAGAGACTAAAGGAGGTAAAACACAATATAATCTCCAAAACAAACCATTACAATAATCAATTTGTTCAGCAGCAAAGGCCTGAGTTGAGCACTCTGCTTTGATAGCATTTATTCAGGCCATTATTTCTGAGATATTTCTACATTTCAGCAGAGGAAAAAGAAGCTGGGGTCTGTTATTTATCCACAAATACTTGCTCTGTGCAAATGCATATTTGTAAGTTGTTAGGTTGGGTTTTTTTCCAAATAAATACCACAGTAGAGGCAGCTGCAGGACCAAAAAAAGCCAGTAAAATAATCAGTCTCACAGAAGAAATGGATGGAAGGGAAACAAAACCTGTATTACAACTCCTGCCCCTGCCAAGCCTTTCCAAGCATTCACAAATGAAGAGTTTTTTGGAATTAGGAATTCCTGCTCAATTGCCACCCCTTAGAGCAACTTCACACTCTCACTACTGAACTTTTGACCACAAGCAGATTTTTCCCAGGATTTTCTGCCAGCAATGTGTATTGTCTCAGCTGCCTGATTTTCTAAGAGAATGTGAAATATCCCTGAAAATTTCACATTTTTGGAAGAGAACAGAGCAATATTTAGGGGAGCCATGGATCTATTTACAGCCACACAGAGGCACAGGAAGAAACCACACACACACCAGGATTTAGGCAGTGCCTGGAAAATCTGTGTGTTTTCCATTTTATTTTACACAGCAAGGAATTCTGCTTGCCACAAAACTTAGAAAACATCGAGCAGCTTCTCTTTCCCTCCTCATTGTCCAGCATTCCAGCTGAAAATTAACCCAAGTGAAAGCAACAGAAAATCAGAGTAAACCAGCTCCTAAAGCAAGTGACACCAGACGAGCATCAGTGGGTTTTTGGCACGGGTTTCTGTGTTTGTCACAGGTTTGCTGCAAGGACAGCAGAGACTGAGCCTTGCCAGGGAAATGGCTCATCCAGAGATGTCACCTCAGCTGGGGACCAAGGACAAACAGCTCTCCTTCCCTCCTTGCTGCAGGTGAACAACTGCAAGGTCAATAAAGCAGCAGAAAAGCTCCTCAGGGGAACTTTCATCACTTGGTTGTTCTGTGCCTGCTGAGTTGGTTCCCACTGGTTTTTTGATGGCTCTTTTTTTGGTGGGGTTCAACAATTCAGAGTTTCTGAGGCGTTCAAATGCTGTCACATTTTGATTTTTAAGTGTGTTTTCCACCCTCACTCAAAAATCAAGCAAAAACTACCTGTGACTGAGCTTTTTATTTGTTATTTTTAAAGGATTATGAAGCAATTCCAGCTAACACTGAGCATTTCAATGAAGTGTGAAATTATGACATCTCTCCCTGTTTCTCCAGCCCCATCCTTCCCCCTCATCCTTTGCTGGAGCAATGCCAAAGCCCTGCTAATGGCTCTGCTTTTGTCACAACCTTCAATTTAAAAACCACCACCACCCAAAAAAAGCGTTTGGGAGAAGAGCTTAATGCTTTAATTTGAGCTCATTTGAAAGAGTTCATTAGACAGGCAGCACTTTGTGCCTGATTTTCCAGCCTACCCGACCTGCCACGGGCTGGGATCAAGCAGGGACATTAATTAACAGGCCCTGGGTCACCTCTGTCCTTGCAGACACATGAAGGTGCTGCTGCTGCTGGCTCACAGGGGAGCAGTTAAAATGCTTTTTGTTCCCTTCTTTCACCTCTGGCAAGGCAGTTCAGGGATGGATTACATAGGCCAACACCTCCAGCAAAGGGACTGGGGGAAGAGCTTGGGGAAAAGGCTCTGAAAATGAAAATATTTTTGTTTTCTGTTCCTTATGGGCATTCCAGTGCAGCAGGAAGGGAGCACTCAAGAGTTGTCTGCTTTATGTTGTGTGAGAAACAGGGCTCACTTCTTTAACAATTTAAAAAATTTAATAAGGGATAAAAGGGACAGTCCCCAGTGCTGTTAGCTTAAAACAATTTTCTTACATACTTTTCCATTGCATTGGTAAATGCATATTCATGAGGATTATACATATTCAAACATTCCTGTGAGTTTGCATGTTCTGGGAATTCTTTTGTTTGGTTTTAACCTTTGACTTGTCTTCATGCCATCCTGTAGATGAAATCAATATATTTCATTTCTTCTCGAGGTTCTGTTCTGTTGTTTGACATTTCCTGATAACTGGAGTCAGCAGTAAATTTTTCTTTTCTCTTTTCAATGTTATCATTTAGATAGGATACTCCACAAGTATATTAAACCACCATTATCTATTTCACAGAACTGAATTATTCTTACCATTGTCAATTAGTTATAAAAGCATTAACTACTTCTGCAGCAGTTAATACACAGCACCTGGTCTTTATTTCAATATTTTGCAAGAGCCTAAACTATAATACATTTATCATTCTAAAATACACAAGCTACACAGGGCCAGGGTATTACCCACAAAAGCTGACAAATCATACTGTATCAAAATATATCAATTATTCTATATCAAAAGCAGCTAAAAGTGATTACAAATTGTACTATATCAAAATAATTTGTGAAAGTCAACATATAATAGCTAAAGCCAACAACTACATAGTTATTTATAACATGTTGCATCTCTCCACTGCAGAGCTCGGGTCCAGAGCAGTTTGTGATGGGTTGATGTTGGCCAAACGCCAGTGCACCCACAAAAATCATTTATTAATCATTTAGTTAAGCAGAGGAGAGGGAAAGAAAACTCATGGGGTGAGATAAGGATTAGGAAAAAACACTTTGGGGGCAAAACAGGCTCAAAACTTTCAAAGGTATAAGGAAAAAAAGAGAAAAGGTATAAAGAATAAAAAAAGGGTATAAAAAAAGGTATAAAGATAAAAAATGTATCAAGAAAAAAATTTATAAAGGAAAAAAGATATAAAGAAGAATTTATTAACAGGATTAAAAGAGGATAATGAGAAGAAAAATAAACATCTGGAACACCTTTTCCCTCACCCTAGCCCTTCTTTCCTTCCCACTGACAGCAAAGGGAGACAAAATATGGGAATTTTAGTCCGTTTGCACTTCTTAAATCTTTCTTTAGTTCACTTAGAAAGGGGAGCCTCTTTTACTGTGCCATGGGGTCTTTCCTGGGACACAGTTTTACACAAATCTGTGAGTTTTTCTGGCGAAGAAATGGGATGGAGCAGAGTCTAGAGTCGAGCACATGATCCCTGTCGGCGTGGAGGGAATCAGTGCTCAGGGGTTTGGAGATCTGAGCCTCACTCCAAGGTCCAACATCCACTCATGGCAAGAACTCAGGATGAAGTCAGGCTGCCATCTCTGCCTCAGCCTCACACCAGGGGATTTTGGTCCCTTCTGAAGGTGTGCCACAGTCTGCAGCTGCAATCCCTGATTGTGCATAAATGCTGCCACTTTTCAGGGCAGCTTTATCTGTAACAGGAGTCCCTGATGGAAACCCCACAACAGGCTACAAATCCAGAAAAAAATTCAAGGAAATGCAACTATTTCAAAGCCCCAGCTGTCCCATTTCTCAGTCATGTTTCCCTGAGGTGTTTTTGTGCTCTTTTGGATGATGTTTCAATTTTTAGTAGGAAAAAATCCAAACCCATTCAACTTTACATTAAAAACTACCTTCAGACCCAGCTTAAACCAGAGGCCAGATCTCAAACGAGCTGGACTTGGAAGGGATCAGCTGACATTCAACAACTCTACTAAAATCAAGAGTAAAAAAGGATATTAGGCAAACAAACCATGCAGGAAACAGCACTTTTGGAGCTGAGACAGAAAGATTCAGCCTTGCCATAACCACTCAGTGTCAAAGGAGTCACAGGAGAAGCCAATTATCCCAAAAATGGTAGCAGGGGATCTCGTCCCTTATAAAAACAAGTAAGGAAATAATTTCCCACGATGAAAACAGATTTTCTTGAGGGAAACCAAAGGAACTGTTAAGAGTTGCAGCTGTACAGTTCTGGCTGTGCAGCAGAGAAGGATCAGGTGTTCAGGCACAATCTTGAAACTGTTAATTACCCAATTCTCTGAGCTGTAGAAAATTATCACTGTTGAAAAAAGAAAACAAACCAAAAAGCATTCAACTGCTTTTCCTGCCACTGGACAAAAATTAGGGCTCGTGAAGAGAGAGCACCTGAGCTTCCAGCATTCAATTCATAAATCCACAGTAAAATTAACATTTTACCTCTTACGTTTCAACTCCAAAAGCTTTTGTTCTGCAGGAATATCCACTCCTCCATCCCCTCAGGAAGGCTCCAGGTCCATGGACTTAAAGGAAAATTAAGAGGTGTCTTCTCCAAGGTGTTGGCAGCACCATCAGAGCTCAACTCCTGCTGCATGATTTCTGCATCATTTTTAATGCCTGGAATTTGGAGCAAAATGAAGATTCCACAGAATCTACATTTTATAGATCATCCTGAAGTCATTGGGGGAAGTTTTTGGGATATTTTTAAGGGTATTCCAAATTTTTCCATTGGCAGTGCCTGGTGTTTTCTTTCAAGAGGCATCATTGTCCCACAAGATGCTCAGTTAGAAACTTGACCCTTTCTAACCTGAACTTTATTGCCACCCCAAAGCTGTTTGGCCTCCCCAAACAGACAAAGAAATAAACAGAATATCCACTCAGAACTATTCATATCAAAGCAGAAACAAACCAATATTGTGACACAATTTTGAAATGCAAAACAACGGGTGAGGTTTAGCCAATAACCTGCTGAGTTATTTCCCTTTTTTCTCACTGCAGTGATAGAAAATGAGGGGCTGTGTCCAAGGGAAGTTTGACATCACTGAAAAAGGATGGGAAGGGCTCAGGTTCACATCTGAGTGATGCTGGTCCCTCCTGGGTTCCCTCCCATCTCCAGCCCCACCTTCCCTGCTGTCACTTCCCTCAAGATCTCAACATCCTCATTTTTCAAGCTCACAATGAAAAGTGAGACAGCAGAAATTTAATCTCTTCACACTTACGATGGCATATCCCCACATTAATTTCCTGTTTAATCAATTATAAGACTCCTCACAAAAGCAAATATTTTCCCAGGGAAATGCATAAAGCCAGAAAGATGTCCCTAAACAGTTTGAGCCATACATTTGGCATGTTCAATTCTTCAGTAACTGCTTGGGAAGAATGGAAGTGATGCTTCAATCTTAATTGGAAAAGAGAAACTAAATGCACATTGTGTGGAGATTTAATAGCAGTTGTGAGGCATCACAGACATCATGCATTTACAGGGTGATATTCAAGCTGAAAACAACTTCTTATTTCAGAGTTCACTTCTTATTTTCTCGTATTTTCAAATACAAGTTCAGAGAGCTCCTGAAAATCTCCACTCACCTCCTCACTCTGATTTTTAAGCACAGATCCCTCCTGTTGAATTTTCAGAACTAAGACTAAACCCTCACCTAACTATAGCACTCATGAGTTAAGGTAGGACCAATTTCAGACTTTTACCAGCTGGAAATAATTCTGGGCACAGGAGGGGCATTACTGGACACCTCACAATGAGCATCTGCAGGATGTTGTTTGAAGTGATAAATTGGGATGTGCTCCCTCATGAATAATGCAGCTCCATCACAAAATGAAATAAATCCAAGTCCTTGGGCATTTCAGCAAACACTTTTGTGCCTTAAAGAGGGAGAAAAAGAGATATATGAAGAGGAGATTTAGAAACAGCTTCTGAGCTGCCACTGGTGTCTTTTTGGGCAACTCCTCAGCTGGGCTGATGAAGATCCCCAAAACTTCACTGCAGTAACAGCTGACAGCAATTTTACGACTCATTTTGGAGCCATTCAGCTAAACTCTCAATCTCAGGACTTTTAGCAGCTTTTAAACTGTGTTCTCACATATTTCCAGGGTACCTGATGACATCAGGGAAGATAAGAGTTGCATATATAAGGTTATAGAACATAGCTTGTATTTAAGGCCTCTGAATTCTACCAGAGGAGATGTAGCTGTGAATAGGATAAATAACAGTTTTAAACTGCTTTACCAGGATCAGTTAAAACATTCTCCAGACTTTTATTCAGTGTGATTTCTAAGTGGAAATCCTCTGTAAAATGTGCACTCCACATGATCTCAGCTAGGGAGATGGTTCAAGAAATGTTTTCTTACTCAGAGAATTTTGTCAAAGTGCTTTAGGTACCTGAAACGCTTCTGAAATTCCAGCATGAAGAACATTTAGAGCACATCCTGAATCCATTTTCAGAAGGCAGCCAGAATGTGAATTACCTGCTATCTTCTGAGCTAAAATCCCTCAAGAGAAGCCCGGGGCTGTAGGAGGTAAAGCACAATGGCTGTGCAATTAGAGAGGTTTCTAATGAAAAGTTCCTCGCTGTGGTTATTCCAGGCTTTGATCATTCCTTTTTTTGCATACACAGGAAACAGGATCCATTTAAAGCATCACACCCATCATGTTCATTATCCACCACCAGGAAAAGCTGCAGTCCTTTGAGGGATGCCTGCAATGCTTCCTCCCAATTCCCCCCACAGAGCACCTCTGCATTTCATTTTTGTTTATGATACTTAATATTCAGCCCAGATGATAATTTCAGGAACTCTCCCCCAATTAATAACATGGAGATTTATGCAGTTCTCTCGTTTGCATACTTAATTTCACCCACAGTTTGTCTGCTTTACTATAATTCCTCTGATGTTTACTTTGTCTTGATAATGTTGCAAGGTTAAAAAGGAACTATCACTTGAACATTCATTATTAATTTCTCCTAAGTATCTCCAATTAATTTCCTGAATAGATTGGTGCTTTATGACATTTGTTATTGATTGTTTGGAAGCAAACTTCCAATTACCAATGGAATTTTCCTAGGTGAAAACTTGGAATATTCTTCTGCTAAGCTTAAAGAGGCAGAAGCTCTTTTAGAGTCACAGCTATAGCACAAATGATGAAACAGCCTCAAAATCCTTTGTTTTTTTCAGCTGCATTTCAATTGACAGGCACAAATATAAAAAAAAGACATTCCTTTTGGCAAAGACAAGTAAATTCTACAGGTGTAGATTCATCAACACAGAGGGATCTGAATTACAGCAATTCTGTGGCAGAAACACAAACTCACCACCAAAAAAAAAAAAAATCAGGTAAACAAGAGACAAGACACAAAACCCCAAGAACCAAAGTGATTTCTTGTCCAACAGCCAAAGTCAAGGGAGAAGGAGATCAAAAATACTGCCCAAGAATTGGAGATTCTCAATTTCAGCACCAATATCTTCCTTCTCTTCCTCACAAGAGCAATACCTGAGTGCTGGCAGGCAAAAGAAAGGCCACTGTGGATTATCTGTGTTTTTTTAATCACCCTCCTATTTGAATGCTTGGTAAAGAATTAAGCTCTGAGCTCCAAGAGCAGCAAAAATCTAAATCAAGGACATAAACACACCCAGCTCCCTCTGCTCAGTTCACATCTAGGGCACAACAAGCTCAAATCAGGTGGTTTTTAGAGTCCCAGAGGAGAACCATTCTGAAATAACTTCCATTAAATCCTGCCCCTCAGATGAAGTCTGAGCATCTCTGTCCACTCCATTTTTCCCACAGAAAATGGGAAATGGAGATGGGAAATAAGGATCCCAAAGCTCTTCAGAGCTCTTAATCCAGGCAACACAAAACCTCTTTGTAAAAATATCATTATTTGGGTTTGTGTCTCTCTCCTCTGCTTCATCAATACATTCTTGTTAGAAAACAAGGAATGAAATGAAATAAAGTTGTTGTTCTCAGTCAAGAGCTAAAAGCTTCAAGGTTTTCCTCAGCCCCCTTTGATTTCCTGCCCCTTCTGCTGCTCAAACCACGTCAGGCAACATTTGGCTCCTGAAATCATCATTTACCCAGGGAGCTCTGTGATTGGCACCGCCAGGAAAGAAAGGAAATGCAAATGGAAAAGGAGATGCAAGCGTGGGAACCTGCTCAATCCAGCTGAAAAATAACTCATTTAGCAGAAATTGTTGGGAGAAATAAATGCTGTCAGAGGCAGGAGTCAAACAGTAAATAAGCCTCACCCAATTTCAATGTGGAGCTGCTTAAAAACATTCCTCACTGTAATGTGCAGTTTAAGCACTTAGGAAAATTGCCAGGAGGTGTCAAAACAGCCAAAAGGAGTCTGGAAATAAAATTGCATGTAAATAAATCCCCCTCAGCCCTGCCAGACATCTCAGGTTTCCTAACTACCACAAAGCTGTGCTGTTTTGAGGGCAAAGATGATTTCCAGCCATATGTGGCCAGAGGATGATGATTTTTCCTTTTCTATGCATAAACTGCCTTCTTCTGTACCCCTTAACCCAAAATTCCAACCTCCATTTTGTGATATTTGACACCTTGGTACCTTTGCACTTAATTATCCTTCAGAACATCAGAAAGGATAAAGACAGGTGTGTTTTGGGGTTTTTTAAATTGTTATTTGTCTAGATATAAACACACATACCCCCTCAAATATTCCTATTTCTCATCACTTCCTTGGAAAAGATGAGCACTGCAGACAACATCAAAACTTCACTGGGAAAGTCTCAGACAGAGAACTGAACTTCAGAGCTACTGAAGTCTGTGGGTTTCCCTTTCCTCCTTCCCAATTATTCTCTCCTTTTCATTTCATTACTCCCCAGAGCAAGTGCACACACCCACCCTGCTTATTTCCCTTCAATATCCAGCACTAATTAATATTGTAATATTAATTAAATATTATATTAATATCTTTCACAGCCAACCTTCTCTCCAAAGCACTGTTTCCATTGCAGGTGGGGTTGAAAAGGCAGCACTATCAACACTGAGCTGCCAAATTGCATTTTCATGCCCCAGCACTGCCCGAGATCTCCTGAGCTCAGCCTCACCCCAGATCTCTGCCTTGAGTGGGGGATTTTAAAAGCTCTTGTTCCTCCAGAAAGTTCTGCTGGCCAGAGAGGACAATAATCTGCATTTCAATAATCTGCAGCCCCTGTCACCTCCCCACTCTCTGCTCTGGAGGTTGCAGCTCTTGCATGCAGCACAAACACTTTTTTTCCTGGTTGTAACCCAACACTGACACAAAAACCACTTTCACAACTGTCACTACACCAGATAAGGCCATAAATATACACCAGACATAGCTCAAAACTTGTGTTCCCTACAGGGCTGGCAGCCCTGCTGTGGAGATGTGCACAGGAGACACGTTTGGTCCCCAGGCACAGCATCATCCTCCAGCACAACAGCAACAGCCACCTGAGAGGCCAAAGAGCACAGGAACACCTCCCCAGCTCAGCCACCACCTCCTCCCCAGCCAGTTCATACCTATAATGCCATTTTTACCTCTGGATTGGGAATCCTGCTCTGGAATCCTGCTTCACAAGTGAAGTTAGGTGATGCTTTCAAATATTTTTTTTAGATTTCCACATGAAATGAGTTCTCAGCATTGCTGCTGAACTGTAAGCACAGGCTACAAGAGAACAAGGGCAAAGCAGCTGTCAGAAAACTTCTGGGGGCTCAACAGCTGTGCTTGGAAAAGCCCCCCAAGGGCATGAGAAGAACTGCTTTCATCTGTTCCTCCTGTGCCACCACTCTCTCCTTATCCCACATTGTGCTAATGGCATCCAAAGCAGGAGTGGGATTAAATATGAAATATTAATTCACCCTCTGTGTGTCAGTTTGCTGTGGATAAAGCTGGTGAAACTATAAATGTGGCCAGTGAACATCAAAACCAGTTTAAAGAGTCCAGAGGAACAAGTTGCTGGCACCTTCCCCTTGTCAGTGCAGGATGCAGAATTCCCTGCTTTGCAAACCCATGGAATATTCTCCAGTTTTTCAGAGCTGAAGTTTCGGCATCTCAAGTTAGAAAAGCTGATGGGGTTTTCCCCAGGAGGTCAGGGTATTAGTGAAGGGGTATTGGGGACAGACAAAGGTGACACAGAGATTCCATCATCAGAAGGTATAAAAAGACACTTTATTATTAGAAATCTACAGTTCTTAGAGAAACAATGGTGGGCTTAAGACTTGATTGGCCTTTAGGAATCTTCTCTCACACTATTGGTGAGCTATGAATAGCACACTCTTATTGTAAAAATCAGTGACTTCCATGGTAGGGAAGAACGATGTTCTGACTCCATGTGATCAGAGGGCTGTTTTATTATTTTATACTACTATATTATGTTAAAGAAAACGATACTAAACTATACTAAAGAATAGAGAAAAGATACAGAAGGCTGAACAGATAATAATGAAAACTCGTGACTCTTTCCAGAGTCTCAACATAGTTTGTTCCCTCATTGGTTAGTAGATTAAAACAACCCACACTAGAATTCAATCAAAACACATCACTTCAGGTAAATCAATTCTTAACACATTCCATATGAGTATAACACAGGAAAAATAAATGAGATAAGGATTATTTTCTCATATCTAACCTCTCTCTGCCTTTTCAGTTTCCCAGGATAAAAATCCTGAGCAAAGGAATTATATTCCTTTTTTTTTTTTTTTGTTTGTGGTTTGTGGGAACCACACACTCTGGAGAACTGTACCTATAAACAACAGTTACAGAAAGAGAGATAATAATTGTTTTAATTATTTTCTCTAAGTTTCCCACAGCTTCTCACAGCTTCCCAGGATTTTCCTGGGACAGCTCTGTCTCCCTCTGTTCAGAGGATTTGTGGTTACCACAGTCAGGGTGTCCCCTCGAGGGTCTGAGCACTGCAGAGCAGAGCAGGATCATCCCCTTTTTATCCCCCTTGGAAAATGCTCCTCGTGGTGCCTGTCCCTCCCCAGCTCTGCCAGTAAATCTCAGAGTGAGCAGAGTTTTGTATTCCGAGCAGGGAAGGGGAGGGAGCCTGCTCTGGAATGAGCCTGGCAGAGCTCAGCACAGCTCTCCTGAGCAGATGGAGCCCCTTCCATCCCCCAGCCCAGGGCAGAGCTCTCCACACACCTGCCACAGCAGGGGAATTTTCATCAACAGAGCAAAACAGCAGCAGAGACAGCAACTCTGCTCCCAGAGCAGCCACAGAGGAGCCTTTGCTTTAGAATTCCCTGTTCCTCCTGCCAAGAAACTTCCAACCCACAAGAAAGGAGACAAATTCTCCTAAAAAACCCACCCGAACTTTGTCCTACCTGTTGCTGCCGTGTCTGTCATTTTCTACTTTGTAGGTTTTACAAATTTTATGTGCAGCTCTGTTCCCAGAAATCTCATTTAATTAAACAGCTGCCAAGTATTTAAATCCAGTGGAAGTTCTGGTTTGCCAGGGGGTTCATTTTATAGGAAACTGCTATGATTGAAGTCAAAAATTCTGCTCAACTGCACTGAGAGAGTCTCTACTCCAAATTCTGGGCATTTTAGGCTGGCAGAAAATGAAACCCTCTGCAAAAAATTGTCCCTCTCCAAAAATTTAACAGTGTTTTTACTCCACTACCTAGAATTTAAAGCTATTTCTCTATTAATATTCAGCCAAAAAAACCCTAAAAGTAAACTGCATATAAGCTTCACACATTGTAAACAAGTTTTACACCCCCAAAATACTGAGCACAAGCTACTCTGCATTTTATTTCACAAGGAAATCAAGCAAAATACGACCTCTCCACAGTGCTGAGAGCCATTCCCATAAAAGTCTTGGAACATATTCCAAGCCCTGCTTCTTAATGAGCCTCTCAGCAGCACCACAGGAATTTAACCTGGGAGAGAGCAGGGAGGAAGGTTTGACACACAGGAGCTGGAACAGATGGAGAAATTGGATTTATCAGCTCCAAGGCAGGTCCCAGCAGTCCTGCAGGGCGGCAGGCAGGTCCAGGATGGAATTCTCAGGATGGCAGGCAGGTCTCAGGATGGAATTTCCAAGATGGAATTTTCAGGATAACAGGCAGGTCTCAGGATGGAATTTTCAGGATAGAATTTCCAGGATGGAATTTCCAGGATGGAATTTCCAGGATGGAATTTTCAGGATGGCAAGCAGGTTTCAGGATGGAATTTTCAGGATAACAGGCAGGGTTCAGGATGGAATTTTCAGGATGGAATTTCCAGGATGGCAGGCAAGTCTCAGGATGGAATTTTCAGGAAAACAAGCAGGTCTCAGGATGGAATTTCCAGGATGGAATTTCCAGGATAGAATTTTCAGGGTGGCAAGCAGCTTTCAGGATTGAATTTTCAGGATGGAATTTCCAGGATGGAATTTTCAGGATGGAATTTTCAGGATAGCAGTCAGGTTTCAGGATGGAATTTCCAGGATGGCAGGCAAGTCTCAGGATGGAATTTTCAGGAAAACAAGCAGGTCTCAGGATGGAATTTCCAGGATGGAATTTCCAGGATAGAATTTTCAGGATGGCAAGCAGCTTTCAGGATTGAATTTTCAGGATGGAATTTCCAGGATGGAATTTTCAGGATGGCAAGCAGGTTTCAGGATGGAATTTTCAGGATAACAGGCAGGGTTCAGGATGGAATTTTCAGGATGGAATTTCCAGGATGGCAGGCAAGTCTCAGGATGGAATTTTCAGGAAAACAAGCAGGTCTCAGGATGGAATTTCCAGGATGGAATTTCCAGGATAGAATTTTCAGGGTGGCAAGCAGCTTTCAGGATTGAATTTTCAGGATGGAATTTCCAGGATGGAATTTTCAGGATGGAATTTTCAGGATAGCAGTCAGGTTTCAGGATGGAATTTCCAGGATGGCAGGCAAGTCTCAGGATGGAATTTTCAGGAAAACAAGCAGGTCTCAGGATGGATTTTCCAGGATGGATTTTCCAGGATAACAGGCAGGGTTCAGGATGGCATTTTCAGGATGGAATTTCCAGGATGGAATTTTCAGGATGCCAGGCAGGATTCAGGATATTCAGGCAGGATAGAATTTTCAGGGTGGAATTTTCAGGGTAGAATTTTCAGGATGGCTGTCAGGTTTCAGGATGGAATTATCAGGATGCCAGGTAGGTCTCAGGATGGAATTTCCAGGATGTAATTTTTTAGGATGGAATTTCTAGGATGGAGTTTTCAGGATGGAATTTTCAGGATAACAGGCAGGGTTCGGGATGGAATTTCCAGGATGGAATTTTCAGGATGCCAGGCAGGATTCAGGATATTCAGGCAGGATAGAATTTTCAGGGTGGAATTTTCAGGGTAGAATTTTCAGGATGGCTGTCAGGTTTCAGGATGGAATTATCAGGATGCCAGGTAGGTCTCAGGATGGAATTTCCAGGA
>WBNO01001380.1:0-31455 GCA_013400575.1 Peucedramus taeniatus
CTGTTCTCTACAAAGTTCTTCTAGAAGCTTCAAAGATTCACTCACACAGTTCACTGTTTGTAATGTTTTAGAATTTGCCACAGAAATTAAATTTGAATACTTTGACTTCTAGAACCTGAATTCTGCTGCCCTCACTAGCCGACACTTTTTTCTTTAGCTACTACCAGGAGTTTCTCTGCCCAGTGCCTCCACAACAGCACTGCAGGATGGACTGTGAACTGTGTACATGATGTCCCCTTCTTTATCTCCAGAGCAGCCCTACCAAATTTATGTAAATCCATACTGATCTACTTACCTGTCCACTATTTCTATGCTAGGCTGAGAAATGTGCCAGTTTGGTGAGTCTTTGAAACTATATTTCACATATTCTGATGATAAGGCAGCAATTACTGTTACTAATATCTCATTATTCAAACAAGGATCTATTTTAAGGTAGAGCAACTCAGTCACAGCATCAGGCTCACTTCAAACTCAGGCTGACACCACTGCATAAACAAAATATGCCTGATCTTTCAAAGATTTCTTTGGAACTCTAATAACAAACAAACCAAACCAATGTAAAAATCAGTAGAATACCTGCACCCTTATATCAGGGTTTTTTTTACTTCCCATCCTTTAGGAAACAATGCTTTTGAAAGCCATAAAATGAAGGCTATTCATCACTGAAATGTCACATCATCACTTTTTCAAAAGCCTCCCACAGAAAGACAGATAATGTAAGATGCCAGAGTAAAGTCTTTGCTTAATCCAATTAGCATTTAAATATTTTCATCAATAAAATATGACAATTAGAGTGGGCTAGAAGCTGACTCCCTGAGAGCCACACCTTTTGTCACACATAGTCTTATTTGCACTGCTGAGTTACTGAACAGTAGTAAACATATAAGAACAGTAAATATCCATGACACAATTTGGGAGCTGTATCAACTTAAAATCTTTACCTTCTATAGCAGCAAAAGGAGCAACCAAAAATCAACAGCAAGTAATATTTTCCTGGAGACTATGCTGGTTATATTTAAGATGCATGTGACCCATTAGCCAGTAGAAAAAGGCAAATGGGAGTTCTGTCTGCTTGCATGTGACCTGAAACAGTTAACAATTACTGATACTGAATCATCAGCACTGTGATGATGCAGAAAACAAACCCTCCTCAACATTTGTTTTCCCAGTGGCACTTGACAGATGAGCACACAGCAAGTGCATTTGCTGGAAGTGCTGATGCCTAATGAGTCACAAACATTGCTAAGTTCAGTTTGCATCTTTTAGTGCAAAGAGAGAGACAGAAAGGAAGGAGTAGCTTTGAGGAGTTTTCTACTAGAAAGCCAGTCTGAAAATGGCTGCGCAATTGGGTAGTTATTTGGTCATGGAGTTACCAGTACCTGAAAAAACTACTTGCTGTTTATCACAAATAGCATTAAGGCAAAAAAATCAAACGTCAGTAGTGTCTTCCTCAACCGTGTTACAAAGTAACCTTTTACTAGCAATACCCACATGGAGAATACTTCATCCATCTCTTTCATCAGTTGCTTGGCAAGATTTCAGATTCTTCCCAGTTCCTTGAACACAGCTTTTTCTGTTGCCCTTAAGTGCAAGAAGTAAGCACTCCCTGTTAACAGAGCACTTACATTTTCTGCATTAGCCAGACACGATGAACACACATTCTGCATAGTGAACTATGGCCCCTCCCATAAAAGTTGATAAAAACCAGTTCCTGATGAATTTCAGATGACAACTTTGTCCATAAAAGCACACATCTGGGAGGAAGACAAGCAGTTCAAAACCAACTGGTCTTCATATGAGGCATAGCTGTAACCCCCACAAAGTGAAACACTTGGGTCTGTTATTTGTAAGGGCTGTCATCAGGCTTTCTCATACTGTTCAACCAGCTCTGCTGATTGGAAGAGCAAAAATAGTTTTGCTTAATAGCAAACCTCAGCTGTGATGCAGCAATTTTCATTCTCTCATGATATTCAGGGAGAGTTTTCCTGTCACCACTCTTCCCTTTTGCACCTGGCCACGTTTATTTTCTAAACCAGTGATCTAGTGAGAAACTCATAAGCAAAGGAGGTATGCTCATGATCCCATGCTGAGCCACTGCTCACTAAATAGACAGTTCTATTAAGCAACTGGAGGATCAATGCCTGGAGAGCAACATGCCAAAAACCGCTCCTGGATTCTTCAACTGCAAAAGCAAATGACAGAAAAAAGGCACATCTTTAGGCCATATATATTTACACAAAATCAGGAAGCCCAGCTCCAATCCAAGAAAAGCAATGATTTATCAAGCGAAATTCTGAAGACTTTGGTAGCTCCAGAATTTTATTCACAGCATAGAGGCCCTATCATAAACTAAATTTTGTCATTATAGATGTAAAGAACTTGTGCTCTTGGCTATCATCTTTCAATGAATAATGAATCTCTCATGCTGGGGTATCTTGTGTATCTAAGAAACTTACAGCTTTGTATTAGGAAAATAAAGCAACATGGTTCATTGCACTACTTTGAACAGCTGTGTTTCAACTTTTGCACATAGCTTTAATGACCACTGATAATACAAAGGCACCCACATTCTTGCCCAGGACTGTGGGGAGATTGGCAGAGGGTCATGGCCAAAGCATCTCTGGGTGGAGCAGAACTGGAAGATTTCTATGATCTGAGGCACTGCAGAGAGATGGGCGATGATAGGAGTGATGCCAGAACAAGCAGGTAAAACAGACTTACCATTTGAGATCTGCACATCTCTTATTTTGCCAAAAAAAAAAAAAAAAAATTAAAAAAAAAGGAAGATTATGGTTCAAGTCTGGGCCATTTTAAAGAAAAACTGAATGCAAAGTGGTCAGTGGCCATCACATTTCTACAAGTAAACAATTAAAACAGCCTTAATGCTTTGGAACAGTATTGCCAAACAATCATTCTTGGATGGTCCTTTCTCCAGCTTCTGCAGTAGGAAGAGCAGGGTTAAAAAAAATAAAACATGGGAAAGAATGGGAGAACACCCTGACACAACAAGGACCCTTCAACAGTTCCTGTTTAATTTTCAGCTGATTGGCTTCTCCAGTCACAGTGACATTATGCAGCTAATCTCTTCTCCTCATACTCTGCACCAAAATGTTGCTTACTGTTATCTCAGTAATAGTTCTGGCCAATGAACACACAATGGAACAGCAAGGACAGTATATACTAAGAATTCAGCAGTACCAAGGAAAATTCTAATCCTACTAAATTTGGCAGCACAAATCTCTTCTGTAACCTGTGATTTAGAGGACAGGCTGTTCATCTGGGAATATTACTGTGTTCTTCTCAGTACATTAAACAAAATTGGCAACTTTTCATTACAAATTTTGTTTTTCACGGCATAATGTCTCAGGAAAGACATCCCATGCTTACAAAACATTTTTAGCATCAAAAATATGCTTTTATAAATGACAACTCAATTATACAGAGGGTGTATATAAGTTTAATAGCTACCCTTAAGTGCTTCTCTGCTAAGACTGCCTTGAACTGTGGTACATCTCTGAGGTTCAGGAGATGGATGGCTGGTAATATAAATTTAAAGCAGTGAGACTTCAAAATAATGCTTGGAAAATGAGCTTTTCTGAAAGTCGAGTGTTATATCAGCAAAATTTACAGATCTCTGGAACTGATACCCTCATGAAGCTGAGGAGCTTTGAGAGCTACGGATGAAAGATCCTGAGCCTGTAAAAACCACCAGAAAAACAGAAGAGTTTGTATCGACCATTACAAAAACCCCACCAAATCAAAATCTGTCCTTTTACAACAAAAACAGATCCTAACATGCAAAAGCAACTGTCCAGTAATAGGACACAAATGTAAATAAGCTCAATTCACAAAATAATTATGAACTAAGCCTCCCATTACTTAAATTCCTATTGTTCTTCAATCTTCAATACCTCTTTTAAAAGGAAGAATTCATTCAATGCCAATATTTATAGAGCACAATTGTCATTATCATCTTTTAAAGCTTTCGTACCTTGTCGATGATCTTTCATGGGGCAGCTCCTCATCATGCTGACTCCTTCTTTCTTTCTTCATGGCCAGCTGACTCCTTCCTGTCCCTGGCACGGCCACCTAACCCTTACTATTCCTCACAGTACATCCTAGCCCTTACTGCTCCTCTCACAACCACCTGACCCTTCCTCCTCACAGCACAGCCAACAAACTCCAACTCCCTTCTCATGAGGATAACCCACTCTTATAACACCCATTGTTATTGGCTATAGGTGTGACCTATTAAGGGCAGACCTTAACTGGACATAGCTGTGGCCTATCTTGGTAATTGGTACAGCTGCAACTCCTTAGGGGTGAGATTGCCTTCAGCACTATCTCTATTCTCTTATACTCCATCCTCCCACATGAAATAAACATTCAATTCATGCCAATTCATTCAAGAAATATGACGTCATGCTTTTGAAATAGAGATACTGGCCAGTTTTAGAAAGAGAAGTTTATTCACAGAATAGCAAAAATCAATCAATCCTATAGCATATATCCATAAAGGGTGAAGAGTTCAGGGATTACTGGAGAACCTGCCATCTGAAATTGTCACACACACTGCTGACAAGATTTGCTGTGAAACTTGAAGCCAATTACAGACATTTTCTTCTCACCCATATAAAGGAAGTGTCATAGAGATACACACTAATATGGGAATTCCTTGATGTGTTTGGAAAAAAGTGGCCAGCACCAAGCTATCACCAGCTGGCTAATCTATATACCTCCATGCAGTTGTTACAGTAGGAGAAGCTTTAGCAATAAAAAGCAGCAGCATTCCTCTCTTCTTTTGGGAGGCCCAGCTCGTTCCACTATCCTGACAAAGCTTCTCAGCAAATATAAAATGCCAAAAATAATTACCTCTTTAGCAACTGCAGGAAGCCAACACGTTTGAAGGAGAAACTTTGGTGATAACTGCTCAACAATGGATAGTTAAGGAGGACAGGAAATGTCAGATAGCCCTTTAGAGGGCTACTTGCAGCACAACTACAGCATGGCAGGAAGCCAACAGCAAAGAGGATAACTGTAAGCCTAGTGTTCTTCATTTTGCCCCACAGAAAGAACAGCAATTTTTTCAGTTTCCATTAGTCATGTAGTTTCCTCTGTAATAATATGAGAACAAAAGGAGACCCAAACCAGATTCTGTTCATAAGAAAATTCCCATTGATAGTTTTTCTGTTACAGTTGAAAGACAGTTGCAGAAGCGTGAAATTGCCAAGAGGAGGTTGCAGGGGAGTAAACACTTATATAGGTCTACTAAAAACTTTACCATGCATATAGAATCATAAATTCTTTGCCCTACATTAAGAATGAATTAAAAATTAACCATGAATTAAGAATGTATAATTCTTTTTCTTAAAATACATACAAAGGGAATAATTATTATGCTCCATAACAGGAATTGTTTTAATATGTAGAAACTAAGCAAAAGAATTGCAGAGCCACAGTCAGCCTCTCATGTTCAGAGACTAACTCTTTGTATCAAACCAGAGCTGAAAAGCAGGCAGCCTGCCTTGATCTTTTAAATTTGACATGTATATAAGCAATTACATCATAGAATTCAAACCAAGTATTTAAAAGACTGGCAAACTTGGAAAATTATGAGACTGAGACATTTAGAAATTGATGCTCATTATTTTATTGCCTTGGGCCACCTGATACCATATGTAAAGTCTCCTTGGAGGCTAACAAGGGAATAGCTGATCAGTCCTAATGCTTGTACTGGCTTTGGATGGGGTGGAGTTCATTTTCTTCACTGTTAGTGGGTTACTGGGGCTGTGTCCTGGATTTGTGCTGAACACAGAGTTGATTATACAGAGATGTTTTCATTACTGCAGAGCAGGGCTTACACAGAGCAAAGGCCTTTTCTGCCTTTTGCACTGCAACAATGGCAAGGAAGTCAGGGCTATCTGGGAGGTTGGGATGAGACACAGCCAGGACAAGTGACCCCAACTGACCAAAGGGATATTCCAGACCATATGATACCATGCTCAGTGTATAAAGGGGGAGGAAAAGGAGGCAGGGGGGACATTCTGAGTGATGAGTTTGTCTTCCCAAGAAACCGTAACGGGTGATGGGGCCCTGCTCTCCTGAAGATGGCTGAACACCTGCCTGCCCATGGGAAGTAGTGAATTAATTCTTTGTTTTGTTTTCCCTATTAAATTGTCCTTATCCCATGTTTTCAAGCTTTTACCCTTCCAATTCTCTCCCCAGTCCTGATGGAGGGGGAGCAGCTCTGTGCGGCTTGGCTGCTGGCTGTGGCTAAACCACAACAATGCCAAAGAAAGAATTGGCAGGGCAACACACCAGATTTCACTAGCTTAAAAATTTGTGATTTAACCAACAATACTGTAGGCAGAAACAAATTACAACAGGACAATTGCATTAAAATCTCAAGAGCAAGGTCATAATAGTTTGGGATGAGAACAATTATAAATACTTATAGACATACAACTAAATTAAGATACTTTATTGAGGTGATGCAAGTTCATATTTAATCTACAAACCATTACCATAAGACAAGTAGAAGACTTGTGATAGGAAAAAAAAAAGTATTCATCTCAAAGGTCTGTGTTCTGATGGTAATCTAGTTTCAACCTATCCATTTGGATTTTCTTCTTCCCTTTGAACTCTAACAGTTCCTGAGAGCCATTAAATACCAGTTAATATTAGTGCTAAAACAACAATAATCAAATATTATGTACATTTTAGGCAAGCAGGCTATATTTACCTCTCATTCCAAGTGCTATCTTCCAGAAAGCAATATTCACAAATCATTTTAGAGAAAAGTTACTGTACAAAGACACAGAAGCTAAAGCTCATAAAAAGACTCGTCAGTACAATTAGACAGATGTTTGCTTGTAGTTCTTCGTATCCAAGACCTTCTTGCCACACATTGAGCAGATGCCTATGAGCACACAAAAAGTGTGTAAATTATTTTAAAATTATTAAAATCTTTTCTCAAAAACACAGTTACTACATTTTTGTAAGCATCTTTTCCAAGAAATTGTTCAAATGAGCTCTTATTAGCAATCTATCTATTCTCAGACATGTTCTCAACAGATACTACAAACTTAGAAGTAATACTGTAACTCCTAATACAAATTAATATGTGCAGTGTGTGTGTAATACTTCCACTGAAGAAAATAAGTTCTATTTTGAGAGCATTATCATTCACAATACTGCTGGAAGCCTCTATAATTTGCTGAAATGCCTGAAGAGAGCCAGGAAAGGCTCACTTTTGACAGAAAGGTAAAAATGGTGTATTGTTAATGGTTTGAAGTCCTGTGGCCAAATGAGGCCTGAGATGGACAGCAAGTAGCAGGGCTAAGAAAATACACCCACCAAAATACACCATTAATGCTAAATGGGGCATTAACATGTGGGATGCTTCAGAGAACTGAGAAAGTTTAGAATATGTTTTCATAGAATAAAGGTATTTATAGAGCAGGAGTGAAAAACAATGAACACCAAGAATACTTAAGAGTTGAAGTGATGAACACTGATGTCCCAAAGGACTTTGTCCTAAAGTCCAAGAGTGTCAAGTCAGAAGACCAGAGCACCAAAATGTACACAAGTTTGGCAGAGGGATGGGCTGTCTCAATCTTTCCCTCTCCTTTCAAAGCAGAAAGGTGCTAAGTCTTTTATCTGGTAGGACCACACCTCAATTTACACAAACATTCACCTGCATACAAAAAATGTCAAGTGGCATCTACTCCTGCTTTCTCCAAATTGTGTGCTTTCATATATTGACATCATGACTGGACACATATCTAGCAGTCCATTAGGGAAGAGAACAGCAGGGAACATGGCACATGATTTACTCTGGAGACCAAAATTCAGCCTACTAAATATTGACTTCAGGTCTAAACTGAGGATTAATTAACTTGAGATTGCCTCTCTATTTCAGAGATATGCAAAAGCTGAATCACTGAGCTGTATGACTGCATTTGCTTAAGGAAGTATACCCGAATGAAATCTTTGATGGTCAAAGACAGAACCTTAGAAAGTTCTTAATTTTATGAAGATAACAAGTTCAACCTGGAAGCATATGCAAACAGACAAAGATCAAATCCTGAAGCCCACCTAAACCAGACATAAATTTAAGAAAGAGTACAAGGTTCTACTGTATGGGGTTCAGGCATCCTAGATCTGGGAGAGGACCTAGCAGGCAACATTCCTACAGCAGGCTGCTAAACCACTGACTCAGTGACACAGCACATACTTATTGAACAATTAATTTCATAAACAAAGCTTACTACTGGTTAGCTGTAGCTCTACACCTAAAAATCAGTTCACCTCATGTGCTGCAAGAACTCTTTGGCATTAAATCATGTAACTGATTTCATGATGCTTTTTTCCATTCAGGAATTTTAGATTTAGCTACTATAAAAAGGGGAGAGGAGAGAAGGGACCAGAAAAGGGAGCGCAACAAGCAATTGAGTTTTAGAAGACCTGAGGTTTTTTGGGATTTTGAGGAAAATCAAACTTGTTAGATGACAGTTCTCTGTCATCTAACAATTGCCAAGATTAAGTTTCCAAATGTACTACTTCAGACACTGGAAACATTCTAAAAGAGGCAGAATTACAGAATGACAAAGGTTTAAAAGAATCTCCTTCAGTCTCTAGTCCTGCCTCACTCAAAACAGCCAACTTGGATAAAGCTGGCTCAGGACTGCTCAAGCCATTCTCTGAATACCTGCTGTCAAGTTTCCACAACTTCTGATGATACCTGTTACTAGAGTATTTGATCACTCCCAGACTGAAAAATTTCTTTCCTTGTATGTAATTAGAATTTTCCACATTCTACCCTGTGTACATTATTTCTTATTCTATTACTGTGTACCTAAGAGTCCATGTTCTCTGTGCCTGCCTATCAGTAGCTGAAGATAGCAATTAAATCTGATCTTAATCTTCTCTTCATAAATACAAATTTAAGCGTAGTACCTCCTCTCTTGTTCCAAGTCAAACTGGGATATTTTGGCACTCAGTGAAACTCACCTTTCTTATAGGCACATCCTTGACAATAGTGGGACCCTGGCTGGTGGACAGAACTCTTACAAATCCGACATATTGCAAATTTGTTTTTTCCATAAGGATCAAACCTGGGAAAAAGGAAAAGTATTTTATTTATATTCCTTGAAATGAAGTATTTTTTCCACCTCATCCTAAAAAGTCTAAGACAGAGGGTGCAGTCAGAAACTCCAGCAAAAACTGTAATTTAGAAAAGGGACATACAAGAATTATTTCTAATAGGCTACACAAAGTATGCAGAAAAGCTCCCACTTTCCCCATTAAGAGACATTTTTTCCATCACAAACAACTTCATGAAAGCAGAACTAAAAATGTTTCTTGTTATTAAGATACTACATGACTTTGAACTTAAAACACCTTCCAGCAGCATCTTGCCCCCTTGCAAATACAAAGTCCCGCAGACATGAAGGAAATGCTCAAGAGATTATCCTGGCAGTATAAGCACAGAAGACATGTATTCTCAGCTTCTCTCCTACAAAAACATCAAATCCTAGCAATTCCAGTGAGAACTGCAGTAAAATACTCTATGACTGAGCAGAAAGCACTCATGAGATATGTATGGACATATTTTTACTGACAAATCAAATACCGTAATCCCCAGAATTTTAATTTATTAAGTGTATTTTGGACAAGTTTGGAGTAGTTGCCCAGCTACGCAGGAAACAGTCCTCAGTTAGTTTTTTAACTGATGATCTTAGCCAAAATCAGCATTAAGTACTAACCTTGCCTTCTTTGAGGTCAATGCCTTGTTTTCATTTAATTTGCGACCACCGCTTTCTACAAAAAATATATAAATGAATAACCTCGTTCCAAGCATACTTTAAAAATCTTCATTTACACCTTTTGCAAATAAAAGTCACAAAGACAGATAAAATATTCAGCACAGCATTAGGGGACAGGGTAACAGAACACTTTATGCTGTGTTTAAATACTCTATGTATTGTCCTTCCATGCAAGAAGGAAAAAAAACAGAAAACAAAACCAGACAAATTCAATACCAAAGCGTTCTGGATGAATAAATTCCCAATTATTTAAATCAACATGGAAGGGAAAGTACATGATTTAATATTTAACCTGATTAGTACTAAAAAGTTTCGGTCTTAAGATGGTAACATAGCTCAGGTGCCCAGCTGGCTTTATAATACCTCAAAACCAAGTTGCTAAACCTTGCTGAGGTTACCTGTAGTGTTTCTTGCACCATCTTTCCACGTATCAGGAGTGATCACAGTTCCAAGCTTCTTCTCACCTACACAAGGAAACATTACAAAGGAGAAAAACTCAGAAGCACAGACTCCATTAGGCTGGAAAAGCCCTCTGAGTTCATCGAGTCCAACCTGTGACCAATCACCACCATGTAACTGGGCCCTGGCACTGAGTGTCATATCCAGTCTTTCCTTAAGCACCTTCAGGGACAGTGACTCCATCACCTTCCTGGGCAACCCACTCCTATGTCTCACCTCCATGACTAGGAAAAAATTCTTCTAAATTTTAGAAGATTTAAACCTAAACGTCCAACCTAAACGTCCCACCTGGCTAAAATCTCCTTCCAGGGAGCTGAAGCGGGCGATAAGGCCATCCCTGAGCCTCCTCCCCTCCCGACTAAACAACCCCAACACCCTCGGCCGCTCCTCATCAGACCTTGTGCTCCAGACCCTTCACCAGCACTGCTGCCCTTCTATGGACCCGCTGGGCCACCTCAAGGTCTTCTTTCTAGTGAGGGACCCAGAACTGAACACAGCACACTAGATGCGGCCTCACTAGTGCCGAGTACAGCGGGGCAATCCCTGCCCCTGGTCCTGCTGCTCTCGCTCTTGCTGATACAGGACAGAATCATTTAAACTATGCACATCGATACGCTCCACAGGCGGAGAACGACAGCTCACACAGGGCCCTGCCGGGAACCGCCACCCGCGGCGGTGAGCAGCCCGGGACCCGCGGCTGCTGCTCCGCTCAGGGCAGCCCTGGATCCCTGCGGGCAGGGCAGAGCCCGGCGAGTCGGGCAGGGCTCCCAGTACCCCCGTACTCACACTTGTCGCACACCATGGCGGCCCCTCCACAGCCGCCGCCGCTTCCGGCACCGCCCCGGAAGTGCCGAGGGCCGGGCCCCGCCGCCTTCCGCTGCCGAGCGGCGCCGCGCGCTCCGCGGTAAGAGGCGAGAGCGGCGCCCGTGGCCCGCGCGGGGCTCGGGCTTTTGCACAAACGCCCTTTTCTGCCCCAATTTCCTCCCCTTCCCCCCAGGCTGGGCCCAGAGCTCTGCCCTGCGCGCCGCGGAGGGCCGGGGAGGATGCTGCCCTGCGGCGTGTGGGTGACGGGCCGAACTCGGTGTGTTGCAGGTGCCGCTGGCCGGACACCATGAGGGAGGCGGAGATCAGGAGGCTCCTGGCTGCCAACCTCCTGTGCGCCCTGTCTATCGTCCTGGCCGCCGTGGCCCCGGCTTTCTTCCTGGACGGCTTCAGCGTCCTGGGAACGCACCTCACGTGGCTGTGTGTTTGTTCTGTCTGTGTTGCTACCTTTAATATAGTCTTGCACTTAGTCCTTAAACCAAATCAGTCTCCTAAGAGACGTTCCTTTACTCACAAGGTAAGATTATTTTTTCATTCTTAAGTTGCTACCAGGCAATACAGAAAGGAAGCAAATTCTCTGAAATAAATGAGAAAGGAGACAATTTTTGATGGTGAATTCTCGTGTTCCATTAGTGAGTTGAGTGTAGCGCCTCTTGAAACAAATTTTTCAGTATTTTCATGATGTTAAATTTTCTCTACCTGTAAATGACCTGTTCAGGTGAGTGATTCTATGCTTTCTTGCTTCTTCTTGATGCAATGTTGTTTGTAGTCCTAAGAATTTGCGTGGTGGCAAAATTAAATGGCACAGAACTCACTTTGTAGTCCAGGCCTGGCTCATTTTCTTGATAAGTGGATACACCAGGAAAAAAAGTCATCACACTTTTCTCATGTGTACTTGTAAGTTTGTAATAGCTTTAAAAGGAAAAACAAATTCAGAATCTGACACATAAAAGAGATGCTATGCAACATTTGAACAATTTTAAAAAATCATATGGAAAAGTATTTAAATGGCTACATTTCCTTGTATGATGAAATTTGCATACAGAAGAATCTAAAGTTGGGAGAGACTTTTTGTAGTTACAGTTTGCAACTGGTAGCGTTAAATATATGAATCCCAATGAAATACTTTGGGACAGAGTGATTTTGGAGCAGTACACGACTTGCCTGGCAGTGGGAGAATACCCCAGATTTTTGAAGTCGGGGGGATAGTCTTGTACTCCTGACTTGCTGAGCCAGACAAGATGTAGTGCTCTGAAGTGATTTTTTAAGCATTTAAGTAACTGTCCCTGCCAGCATATCTTTGTATGCAAAGCTTTTGTCTAGTGTTGCTGACTGAGGAGGATGTGAAATGCACAAAACCATGATGGAAAGCAAGTCTTTTAGCCATGCGTGATTTAAAAATGAAGCACACTTCATGTTCTAGGTGAGATTTCATCCCAGGAAATAAATATAGAAAGGAATAAATATAGAAATATAGGGGTTCAAGGAAAGTTGCGGCTTTTGCATTGGTGATCTGATCAGAACAGACCTTACCAGAACTGTTTATCAAGTATTTTTCTTCTGCATGATATAGTGAGCACCCAGAAACTGTTAAGTTCATAGAAAATTATGTGTTTTGCAGAGTTGTAGAAAGTTATGGATATTTCTCAAATATATTCAGAATCTAAGATGCCAAGTTCAAAATGTAGTTTTATTTAATGGAATTTTGATTCTTTATGTAGCAGACTTTTTTATATTGTATGTTTTTTTGCTTTTAATTTTTTTTTTTCACTTTTTATGAGAGTTGCCTTTTATTGAATGGATATAACAGTCAGATGTAACACAGAAGTGTAAAAATGTCCAATAAAATTATTTCTGGTTATCTTGTAATTTCTGGTTATATTTTTGTGTGTTTACCCTGTTTAATGGGATACCTGAAAAAAAATTGTAGGTGGAATATGATCTGTTGTAATTAATTATTTAAAGTCTTAAAGTATTAATATATGGAAAACTGTTTTGAAATATGCCATGCTATTATATTGTGCTGCAGCTGAAATTAAAGTAATCAAGAGTACAATGGTCTTGATAAGATATAGACTCTGTGTGTTACTTATGTTCTGTTTTGAATCATTATTCTGATATTTTATTGCTCTTTTTTAGATATCCAGATTTCTAAAATGCTGTATATACTTTTTCATGTCTTGCATACTATTTCATGCGATTATTGTTCTTTATGGAGCACCTCTCATAGAGTAAGTCAGAAGACCCTCTCTTTCTGTAAATATTCTAAGAGGCAGCTCTTCTTGCAGATATTGGTATAAATACCTGTGTATTTTCTGGTACACTGGAAGTCAAGGGATGAACTCCTAGGTGGGGAAAGAAAGATGGCTGTTTCAGCTTTCTTTTGGTTTTGGGTTGGTTTTTTTTGGGTTTGTTTTGGTTTGGTTTTTGTTTGGTTGATTTTTTTTGGGGGGGGGGGGTTGTTTTTTTGTTTGACTTGTTCAGTTGGTTTTTTTGGAAGCCAGGTCTTAAATGAAACTCCATTTACTTTAATTTTTATGTTAAACATATGGGCACAAACATTTTTTGGTGCTTTGTTTAGTCATTTTCCCTGTAAGATTCTAAACCACACGTCTTGCCTATCTTTCATCCTTCTGATATTAGTGTTGTAAGTCTAAAAAAAGAAGTGTGAAGCAACCTGGATTTTGAGAGATGCATTAAGTTGCTGACTAACAATAGTTTCATGTAGTTTGATTTCATGGTTGCTGTCACAACTGGAAAAATAAATGGAATAATGAAGTATCCAAGCATACTTCAATTTAGAACTAATGATCTATGTAAAGTACACCTGTGTACTTTACCCAGCTTACTCTCAGTAAAGTTTACACTTTACTTTGTTTTTTAAAAATGTTACATGTCTCAGGCATTTCAAAAAATTACTACATCTCACTCTTGAGATAACAGCAGAACTCCTTCCAGCTTCCTTTACTATTCTACAGAGTAAGAAAAAAAAATTTTGTTATATGAGGTTTAAGAAAGCACACATGCTTTTATAAGTTGAGTTAGAGGGGCTTTTTTCTTCCTAAATCTTGGAACTTTTAGAACATTAGCAACCACCTCGCTTAATTTTATAATATTCTTTTTCTTTTTGTAGGTTAGTGACTGAGACATTTTTGTTTGCAGTTCTTCTGTCTGCGTTTACTACTTTACAATGCTTGTGTTTGCTGGGACCAAACATACAGGCATGGATACGGGTATTTAGTAAAAATGGGTAAGTCCTAATCTAAAGTTTCTGATATTTCTCTGAATAGAAATGGACAGAATTGGTGTAAACAATATATAATGGAATTTTTTGTAAAGAAAAGAAAACTTCCTGAATGATGGGTGTTTTTTGTATTTGTGATTACAGACATATGAAAGCTTTTCTGACAAATAAAAATCTGTTTGAAGACAGTGATTCAGGAAAAACGGCTTTTTATTTTTGGTGTTCAGATGCTAAATCTCACTTTATATGTGTTTGAAGGAAGTAAAGTTTCCAGCACATATTCTACTGAAGTAAAAGCATTGTGCAATCTTATATGATGGTTGTCAAATAAAGGGGAGACCTGACACTGAGCTCTGCATGGAGAGCCTTGCATGTGATCCAGTAGTACTTTCATAAATACAACTTTTAAAGTAGGAATAGGAAGCCAAAACAAGCATTGTTTTAAATGTGAATATAATGTTAAAAATTACACACGACTTACTGTGTTCTTAAGTATGTAATATTAACCCATGCTCTTTTTTCAATCTCAAAGAAAGCTGGTTTAAGTGTCAGAGCTTTCAAGCATTAATTTTTTCAGGAGTATGTTTAAAGTAAAAGAAGCCTTCTAACCGCATTTTCACCTCCAGTGGCAGACATGACATTAGCATGGATCAAGGATAATGTATTTTTCAGAAGATTTCCATTTATTCTGCCTTTTTTCATTCCATAAATAATGGCATGTTGAAAGACTGGGACACTGAAACATAAAGAGGCTTCACATATGCTTGAGACTCAATGAGATTTTAGTAATCATTTCCTTCTAATAGTTCATAATGGTGAAGTCTCCTCAGAAGAAAGTGAAAGGTTGTATTACACTGCTGACCTATGGAATTATTTTTGGTTTGCATTCCTGTAGAGGAGGAGACTTTAATATTAGTTTCAGGTATGAAATTTTGGTTTGTCTCAGTTCTCAACTTACTGAAAAATATATTGAGTCCTTATTCAAGTAATTTACACTTTTTTCTTCAGTGGAAGTGTAAATGTACCGTAATAAAAGCAAGGAGTTGTTTAGCCAAAATAAATCATTGCTGATTCACTTGGTCATCTTTGGAGATTTTGCATCTGGAAATAACAGCTGAATTGAAGTAACAGATGTTTGACAATACCAGTTTGTCTTTGTGCCAGGTAGATTTTGAATGCATGTTGATTTCTTTCTTTCCTAGTCTAGATCTTAATGCAATTTCAGCACAAACATTGTGTAGGAAACAGTTGTCTTGTTTTGACGCTTTTGCTGTGAGGACTTGTTAGTACTTCTTACTAGTGAGCCATGTGACATTATCTAAGGAAAATGTTTATTATTAATGATGTTTACAATTTGAATGAATATAGACTACAAAGAAATATTGTAGCAGGTTTCTTTATGGATTGTAGCAATCTGCTAATTTAAAAATAATTTGGTGGTTTTTTTTGTTTGACCTCATAAAATTGGAACGTCTTAGGTCTGGGCATGAGAAGAATGTAGACATGATACATTAAAAGGTTGTCTCTAACTTAATGATGTGGATGAGGTGGGACTGGTTAAATGGAAGAAAAGCGTGGTTAGGTAAAATCAACAGAGCTGCTTTCCTTGAAAGCAGAGTTTAGGGAATTGAATTGCACTGGAACAGTAAGCTTGAAAGTCTGATTAAGTATATAGCTTAGTATGAAAAAAAAAGTGGTTTTTAAGTACCTGAGTGCAATTTAGACTTAAGTAACCTTAAGCCTATGTACACATAGAATGTGTGAGAAAAGTAAGTCTATGTATTCTTAGTTGGTTATAAATAGGGCCCTAATGCACTAATTCTGCATTTGGAAAGGGGTGGGCCCATGCCAGCATCTCTGGACTCCTTATTCTGACATGTAGAGTTGTGACATGTAGATCAGTGTCATGGCACTGATCATATGCTGTCATGTGCTGCTGTGAGCAGTTAGAGGGAGGTAAAAGCTACAGAAAGGGTTATCAGCATTAATGGCAGTGTGTGGCTGTTACTTAAATAGTGTTTCAGTAACTTAGCTGAAATAGCCTCCTGCATAAAAAGTCTTCAATTTTTTTCAGTTTTCAATTGCCTTTTTTTTCTTCTCCTTTTGGAAACTGTTTATTTCAAATCACTGCTCTGAGAAAGTGTGTTGAAATTTCTGGTATAATAGCAATTATAAGGTGTTATCAGGGTAGAAAAGAGATTTTATTTGGATATTGCCAAAAATAGTGAAAAATCATGATGTTTGGGCTCCTTCCTATTTTCATTATGCCTATTTTATCATTTTTTTTGTGAGCTGCATACTCTTACAGACTTGAAATGTCCCTTGTAAATGTAGGTATCATCACACGCCAAGGGCTACTTAGTATTTAGTCCTGCTGCAGCCAAGAATTCCAAATCTTGTCTATGAAGGAGCTGTCTCAGTAGATTATTTTATGTCAGCTAACCTCTTAATTCAAACATTATTTAAAGCTGAACTGAATGTATTGTATTATTTAAAGGGGTTAAATAATTACTTTAGGCTTTTAAAGACCTTTCTGCCACTAGTGTTCATTTATTATCTTAAACATTGCTACTTTTGTCTGCAGGATTGTCTTAGTTTCAAATGAAAGAAATGTGGAAAATGCAAAGTTTATAAACATTGCTGCAATTCTTAGTCTTATGCAAATGAGGAGCTTATGTGGTGGTTAAAATAATATCTTCAAAAATCCCAATAGATGTCAGTCATTCCAAGAAGAAAAGTGAGTACTTAAGTAATGGCTTACTTATAAAAGTAATTGCTCCTTCAGGATAATGCTGGAGGACGAGTCAGGTTGTCTTTGGGTAGCCAGTCCATGCTGCAGAGGGGTTCAATTAGCAGCTGAAATAGTTGCCAGACTGCCAATGGCTGTTTTTCACTTGGGCACTGTGCCTTGCTAATTCTGTTGTTTTGCGTTTGGACTCAGTCTGATATCTCCATATGGTACAGCAGTCTCTGGTGAATCTGCCACACACAAGATGTCTTGTGAGGTATAACTGTACTTCAGTCAGTCCTTGGTGTATTCTGTTGTCTCTTTTGCTGCTTTAAGGCTGTAGTGAATGTTCTCTTTCTTGTTCTGCCTGACAGCTCTCCTCTCCTGTTATTCAGCTTCTGAAAATAATTCAAAAGAATTTTCTGTGTGCAGACTCCTAAACAGTTTTCTGGTTACATCAGGACTTTTCTCTTCAAGAAAAAGAATCTCAAACTGGTAGAATTGTGAACTGGACTACTTTAAGTTAAAGGAGTCGTGTTATTGTAGAAGAAACAGTTCTGCTCAAAATGTCAACCTTGCACTATCAGTACTGTAGTCTGCAAGAATTTTTTTCTGCAAACATTGAAAAATGTTTGCTTTAAACTTGTGAGCTGTTTGGTCAATAGCAAGTGCAGCAGTGTGTACTCAGAAGTAAAGAAATTTTATTCTCTTCAAAACTAAGTGTTCATGTCATGCAACCTAAACAGCACATGCAAAGTTCAGAGTTTACTATGCATCTAGTCTTCGAGCCATAAAAATGCTCATATTTTTTCCTCTGTTAACTGAAGCTAGGTGTACGTTTATAATCTGAGATGTAGCAAACTTTAAACTCGGTTCTACTACTGTACTGACCAGGAGCAGTGATTCTAGCCTGGTTCTCCTGTCTTAAAACTGTGCCCTACTGCATTCTGAACTTCTGTTGCTCATTTCTTAGTTGGTACCAAGTACCCAAATGTTCGTGGCCTGAGCAAAGCAGAGTGATCAGTTGGTACATTGATGGTAGTAAGTGCTCATCTGTTAAACAGAAATACAGCTTTTCAAAAACTTTTGAAATCAGTAGCGGCAGAAGGCTATAAACTGAGAACTGCCTCTTACAGTGTGTGCTGTGACTGGTAGTATAGGAGTTCTTTAGTGTGCAAAAAATTTATCCTGCAGCCAGTATACTTGAACTTGGATGCACTGCTACCAAAGGGTTCCAATGTGCAGTTACATTACTTGCAGTGTTTCTTTTCAGTTGATGGAAGCTTGTTTTGAAATAGTCTCATAGTGGACTTCTATGTTAAATTTTGAATTGTTGTAGTCATCAAATATATCTACACCACAGAGTCCTTTGTGACTGTGCTTGTGCTTTTCTGTACACTTTCATGTCTGCCTTTCCCTGCAATGCACACAGTTAGCGAGATAGATTTATTTGCTCAGTCTAGCAGTGTTTCCAGGTAACATCAATTAGCTTTTGCAGTAAACATCTCAAGAAAAAAATTCCTGAAAGTATGGTATAAAAAGATTGTAATTATAGCTAAAATATGCCACTTAGATTTTACCTCTAGTTTGGATGTTTTAGGAGAAACGTGCATGCTGTTTATCGAACATGTAAATTTTAATGTCTGTTCATAGCCTCAAAAATTTTGGGAGAAGTCTGATCTAACTCTCTGCCATGGTAACTTTTGCTGTTGTTGAAAACTTACAACACACTTTTTACAGAGCTATGTCCATATGGGAAAGCAGTCTACAGATTACTTCTGTGTGCAGTGTACTTGGAGCTTGGTTTGGAGCATTTCCTATTCCTCTTGACTGGGATCGACCTTGGCAGGTTAGTAGGTACACCCTTACCATAAATGTACAAAATACTAATTTTCTGGAGATGCACACTACACAAAATTGCTCTGAAGCTGTTCAGGTGTATTGTACTTGGTCATAAGGTGTTCCTACAGAGTTATGCCAAACTTTTAAAAACTCATTGGAAACATCTGTGCTTAGGGTGTAAGAAAGTAAAATGCATTGTTTTTACTTCCAGTTTAAAAAGGTTCTTTATTACATGCTTGTGAGTGTCTGTTGCATGCAAATTTTTAATGGAATAGAGCTCTAATGATTTGGATAAGAAGCTAGACAAGTGGAGAAGAAATGTGAAATGATGAAGATGGCTTCAAGTTTGCCTTCAGGCTAGTAGCTGTTATTGTTCACAGGTAGGGAAAGAAATGCTTTCCTGGTGTTTTAGCTCCCCTCTGTCTTCCATAAAAGCACTTAACAGACAGTTTTTTAAATGGATTTAGATCAGTCTGTGGAAATCGTATAGCCAAAGCACTGTACTAAACACTTGTGATTTCAAAGGAAGGCAAACATTAGCTTTTTAGTTGAACAAGAAAAAATGTGAAGCTGGCATTGCAGATTCTGTCTTTATGAATTCCAGTGTTTATGCTAATTTCTGACTATGTTTTTTGGCATGGAGAAGTGATTCAATTAAATGTAACTGAAGTCTGCAATTGCCATAAAATGATGGCACTAGTAACAGCTTCTAACATGTGCTCAGTGGGTGTTTTCTTGCGTCTGGTTACCAAACTCATACACTCTTAGCTGAGTAGTGTCTACCAGGCCTATTCTTAAGCAGATAGTTTCAGAGGTTTCTTCCAGAAATCAGTGTAACAGGCAGCACACTTTCCTCTGTGGTATTGTAGAGATGCTGTGGCTTATAGCTGCACTTAAAATTTGTCTTCTGTAAGTAGCTCACAGCCTGCTTTTATGCTGTTAGTCTTTCATTGCAGTAGTGTAATCAGACATTAGAATTTGTATTTCAAAAATAATGGAGGGATAGGTTAATATTTTAAGCAAAAAATTTTCCTCCCTGAAATCACTTGGTTTTATTCTTCCAAGGTGTTTCACCATCAATCTGGCATAGGTATGTGTTGGCACTAATTAATTGTTGACAGACATGGGACATGAATGTAAGCCAAAAATCAAGGGATTCACTGAAATGCAATCTCCTATCTCCTTTCCAAGTCTTACTCACTTCCCTGTCCCTATGAGAGGCAAGCACTTTTTCCATGCTCAGATGAGATTTTAAAGTAGTATGTCTCATCTGGCAGGTTTTGTTTTATTCCCAAAATTTCAGACTTTGTTAATATGCTGTGTATAAAACCTTGACCTTTTATGCACCAAGGATATGAGGAAAATTTAGATCAGGAGGCTCTGATTAACAAAATTAAGACACTAATAGCTGAAGACAGATACTTCAGGTAGACTTAATTTTTACCCTTTGGTCCATTCCTACATGTTCCTATAGTGGGAGACACAAATTTGATAATGGTCTGAAGACTTTTTCTGTTTGAAAACTCTTCCAAGTTAATAAAAGCCAAACACGACTGAAAATTTAGCTCTGTAATCTACATTTAATAATCTAAAATGATACTACATAACTCCTCAGAACAGCAAAGCATCTGCAGAAATATCAGATACCCAAACTTGTCACTGGCTGTTTCTGAGTGTGAATGCTTCCCAGTGCTCCCTATGTGTCTGCAATTTCCCTTTTCCTTCACCATCTCCACCCTAATTTCTGACATACTCCTGATACCAAAGTTAGCAGGGGAGAGTTTATAACTGAAGTTCTACTTCAGTAGAATCAATCAAATCAATTCAGTAGAATTCAATCAAAGAAATTTTCTTTTGCCTAGATCTAGAGCATTTGCTGCTGTTCTTTCCCTTCCCCTCATTCTTCCCATCCTCACTTCTCTATCTTACACCTTATAGAGTTTTAAATAGTGGGACGGAGGAAGAAATTTTTTGTTCCACTTTGAGTCTGACCTGCTTGATCTGTAATGATGTGGGCAGTTCAAGAGCAGCCATAGAAAGTTTGCTTATCAGTCCTGCAGGCTGTCACTCCAACAGTCTTTGAAAACTTCAGTTTTAAATGCTATTTTTTAAGATCTGCTGTATTAGGGGAGATGAAAGAAGTTCTTGTTAAAATGTAATATAATTTTTACAAGTCCAGTTGTTTCAGCAGAGCAACACAGTGAAGCACCAAAATTGTAACAGATCTTCAAGGCAGAAATCAACCTCTTTAAAATAGCTTGTCAAAGATCCTGCTCCCAACTCTCAGAAGTTTTCAATCACCTATTAATAATCTAATATTTTTGTGAAGGTGATCTCTTAAATATTGGTCACCAAACCATAGAAGTGGGGGCAGTGTCCTGGCCAGGCATTTTCAGTATTTGCCCAGGAAACAGTGCTTCTCAGCTTGCCCAGCTCAGCCAAGCTGAGATATATTGTGAATCAGGTGCTGGGGAAGCACAACTTCATGCAGCAGCTGATGTCTTTTGTCTTTCTATTCCTACTGAGCCGTGTGGATTCAGCAACCCAGGTATTGCATGTAGTAGCTGCATATCTATCTCAGAAATCTTCAGAACCATGAGACATTTCTGTTCTTCAGAAGTTCACTGGGCACTGGCGCAAAGCCCCTTTTTGCAAGAGTATTCCTTTTGCTACCTGATGTCAGGTGATTACAGAAACTCATAGTAAATTCTTTCACTGTAACAGTAAAAGAGGAGAAGTGCTTTCTGTGTTGTCTTCAACCTCAGACAGGGGAAAGAAGAATGATCCTCATAAAAGAGTCTGCTGTTGCTGCAGATCTGTTTAGTTTGGGAAGAAGATCTTTAGTGCTGATTGCCCCTGAGTGACCTAACCACTGACTTACTGAACGTAAAAATACCTGCACATAATACAGGTGCAGGATTAATAATAATAATGTTTTTTAATCTCTCCCAAATACAAGGACTACTAATGTTTTGCATAGAACTCCACAGAACTTCAGCTGGTATGTTTAAGGGAACACCTACAGATTAAGTCCCAAGCAAGGTCTGAAAGAAATCATGTAGATCTTTGTGTGAGTTAAAAGTAATCAGAACCCAGTCGAAACCAAATTACTTTTAGACATCTGCATGAGTAAAGTATTAAGCTGTCATGCTTCTGACATCAGCTGTTTCTTGTATTAAAACAGAGAGCTTGAGGATTACAGTTTTGGATTTACCCTTTTCCTATCCAAAAATGGACTCAAATGGAACAGCTTAGTCTTTGAACTCAAGACCAGCTTTTGAGATAAAATGAGGTTTCATTAGTGATTGTTTTTATATTTTAGCCTTTCTGCTGTAAACAATGTTTTTTTGATCTGTAGTGGAAGTGGTTCTGCTTTAAAGCAGAAAATGGGGTTTAAATCATTACTTGGGGAACACTAAAGTGGTATTATTATTTTAGAGAGCAGTGTTAAGGCCTTTAAGCCTGTTTATTGCAAAATCTGGTTCTGATGCTTGTATTGATTATAGTTAGTATTTGTGGCGTAACAACATGCAGTGGAAACAGCTGCATTGCTACCTCTTAACTTCAGACAATTCACTATTGGCAGATTGTCACAGAAAAGGTGAAATTGGTACTACAAGAGCTGGATGGATCAGCAATAATTGAGAAATAGCACGTGATAAAGCAAACCAAATGGTTTTTGCTGCTGCCCTTGGGCTCTGTTGGTAGCCCTGGAATGTCAAAAGTTGTCAAAACCACAAAATATCCAGCTGGTACAGAAATGTGCTATGAGTTTGGGATGAAAAATGCTATTGATTTAGCTTGGTTAGAACAATAGAGTATGGGACAAGGATCACAGAAAAAGCCACTGTGTCTTGAATTGGCATATTCCACTAAATTGGGATTTAGCACTTAATCAAATCTGGTGTCTACAGTCAACTTTTAAATTGACAAACCATTCAGAAAGGGGAGAATGTAAAGCTGCTTCTGTGAAGTCTGGTTTGTTCATAGAAAGGGCATCAAGTGGAAATGGTCTGTAGTCACTCACCTTAAGCAAACAAGAGGTTGGAGGGAGTACTGAGAATGCTGCAATCCCAGCAGAGTATTAAGTAGAGCTATCTGCACTATTCTGTAAGATATTTGTCTGAATTGCCGTACTTATACATAGGACAGTTGTTCTGCTGTCACTTGGCTACTTTGTGTCCTTCAAAGAAAAAGCAACATTGGCTTTGGTTTTTGTTACTCTGTTTCCCTGCCCTTGGCAGTCTCTTTTGGGTTTAGGATATTTTCCTGCAAACTTAATAGAAGAACTGAAAAATTACCTGGTGCTCATTGCTTTACACTGTGGTTGAGATGTATCAGTAGAAGCTGAGAAGTTGTACTATTACCTGGATCTCACCTGGTCAGAAAATCAGATGTCAGCATCCCATGTGTCTTTCACTAGAATTTGTTTTTACTTCAAAGTACTTCAGGGTTCTGTGGAGTAAACCTGATGATGGATTTCATAACAAGAGTTCCAATTCATGTCCTGATGACTGAAGCCCAAATACTACTTCATCCTGACTTATTTACAAACCAAAGGAAACATATTACTTCTTTATATATACATCTTGTGACATGCAACAAAACTAAGATAAATACAGATGTCTCAGAAAATCTTCACTTTATTTTCCATGTTTATGCTTGAAAAATATTGCATACAGGGGATATTCAGATTAGTGTGCCTCTCTGCCCTTAAAAATAATCATGTTAATTGCATTTTTTAAGCATACAACAACTTCTATGCTAAGTAAATATTACTTAACAGGACCAGAATATTGTTTCAGAAATAAACTATCATTAATTATCTGAATAATGTTTGAGAATGGAAATGAAAAATATATAAAACATTTCTGTTAGAAGTATAAAATATATTGCTGAAAGTCAGTTTGTGTCCTATGATTCGGGGGTTTTTTTTTCATTATTCTGTTGTTGTTCTTAAAGCAACTTTTAAGCATACCTTGTATGTTACTCCTCTGCTAACTCTAAGAAAAATTTTGTAACTAAGCAAAACAGTTGGTCAGGGAGGCCTAGTCTGTTGTTATTTCTGGTTATAGGTATGTAGAATTCAGCCTATCTCAGACAAAGGTAAAGATAATTACAGGAATGCAGGTTAGGTGCTACATTAGTTACATTTCTGTATTAAAAAGAAAAATAACAAACTTTCCAGGACTTGTTCTGCCAGGCATGTTTCAGTTAGACTGGTAGACTAATTTTGCCAGTGTTTTGAGATTGCAAACTGTTTTAAAAGTTGCTGAAAAATAAGATAACACTTAATTGTGATTATTTAAATAAGGCTATTCTAGACAGTTTAGAGTTGTACATCCATCTCAGATGCCTCTAGGCCTCTGAAGCACATTGGGTATGTAAGGGTTACAGTTAGGTAGGACAGTTCTACAAAGAAATAAAAAATAACTTCCTTTGTTACACTTGCTTAGTTTTTCCAGAATGCCTGCTTCAGGTTGGTGTGCCTTTAATAACCATATGTGATCAGGATCCTGGCTTCATGTGTCACTTTGTCATGGTTTGACACTGGCACAATGCCAGTGCCCCCATGAAAACACATTTTCCCTAGTCGTTGCTGTGAGATGTGACCAGAAACAGCAGGCTCAATCTTAAAAATAAAGGAAAAAAACTTCATTAACTTACAACATAATAGAAGGACACACATAGAACTTAGAATGAAAACCTTCCATTCCTTCTCCTCCCCCCAGTTTCCATCACAGCACAATGAGATAAAACCTTACATTCTCAATCCAGTTACCACCCCTCAGGTAATCAACTCTCAGTTCATCACCACCCCTCAGATAACCAACTCTCAGTTCATCAAAGAGAGAGGAGTCCCTCTTGTACCATAGGCTTCCCAGGAAACACAGTTGAAACCTCTTGTGTTTTCATGTCACATGTGGCACCACCTGGAGGAAATTTGCCCTCGTGACCTCTTCCTTCCATGTCCAGTGCTCTCACCACTTTCATGGACCAGAACCACTTTTAGGGTTTCCCTTTTAAGGATGCTTTGCACCCACTTCCAAAAAGCAACAGTCTCTCACACTTGGGACACCAGTCCCCCCCCAAATTCACCCCCTGGGGCCGAGGGGTCTCGAGAACAGAGATCATCTTCTTCTCTGAAGACAGAGGGCACCACCACACCCTTCTCATCTTTCTCTGTTCGCCACTCCTTCACTTAACGTCGCTGCACTCTCTTGGCTCCAAGCCATTGCCTCCCCCTAAATGCAGTCTCTTACAGGAAAAAATGGTTTCATCCATGGCTCTGCAAGAAAAGTCCAGCCAAAGGCCACTCCATCATCTCCTCCCACCTAGGATTCTTCTCAAAGTCTTCTGACATCCTTCATCTGCACAAACTTTCAAGACAGTTGCTCATTTCCGTCTTTTTCATCTTTATCTCTCTTCTCATTCAGATCCAAGCGGATCAGTGTTTGCAAGGTTTCTATTATCCAAGGAAAAAAGGGTTAAAATCTCAGCTTCTACCTGCCCAGGACTCCCACGGCTGGGCGCTTTCTCCACCCCCCCCCATCCCCCCCCCTTCTCCTCGCATAGACGCTCTCTCTCTCTCTCACTCTCTCTCTCTCACTCTCTCTCTCTCCCCCTCCCCCCCTCTCCCTCTTCCTCTCTTCCCCTCTTCGCCCCACCACTCTCTGGGGCTGCCCGACACATCTCAGTGCCTCTCCATCCTGCAGGGGCCCGACTTCACTCCTCTCTGTCCAAAGCGTCCGGCCCACCTCAGCCAGGCCGCATGGCTTCCCCCTCCCCCGCCCAGTTTGTAGGCGGGTGGAGGAGGTCCGATCTCTTCACTGACCAGAACAAAGAGAAAGTTCCCCTGGGAGTGCTTTGCTTTATTTAATCCCCGTGTTCTCAGAGGCGTATCCATGTCTTCAGTGGACACAAGAGGTGCCAATATTCAAATCTGATTACTGATTGGTTTTGGCTGCAACTTCCCAAAAACTCCCTTCCTGGTCAACCCATGACACACTGAGAAGTGGAACTTTAAAACACACCACCACTGAAACAGAAGGGGGGTGATGCAGGAGTTACTAGGCACATCCTTTTTCTACTAAGCTTGAGGAAATTAGTTGTAACATGGTATAGTTAAAGACCACAACTTTATCAGCACACTTTATATATGGTGGAACTGTTATTCCAGACACAGCATTTGCCACTGACAACTGGATTTAGCTCACTGAGGAGTTCCTGAGTTTATTGCATGTTTTGATAACAGACTTTTAAATCATGTCTCTGTGTTTGTTTTATGCATGTCCTCCAATACATCCAGGGTTATTTTGTAGCATAATTTTGATATGTAGTACCTGTTACTAGTGGTAAAAAGTGACTTTGAAACAATGTTCTGCTTATAGTGTTATCATTAGGTAGAAGTAAAATTGCTATATTCCTACTTCATAGTGGATACTGCTAGCATAATAGGTAGTGCTGATATAGCTCACCTGAGTTGACTGACTGCCATGTAATTTAGCCAATATGACTGTAAATATTAGCCTTAGATACCTCTCAGATATTTGTAGCCTGAAAAATAATCCAGAGAACCTTGGGTACAGTTCTTGGTGCTTACTCAAGTAAGCTGAAATGGGACTATAAACTTTCACTCTGCTTTGGTTCTTCTTAACACAGCTCAGAGTTTCCTTCTTGTATTCCTTTTTGGATCTGCTACCTACTGTGAAAATTTTGTTATAAGAGAAGTTGCTTAATATGAGAAGAAAGAGTAATATGCAGTTCGACTTGTTTTAAACAGAGGTAGAAGCTTGTTCCACTTTAGTGTGATTATCATTGTTTATTTAATACTATGTTTTCTCGATGAAACCTAATGGTGAGATCAAAGGCTGTTATGCTTGCTATAACTTTGGAACACAAATCCATGAAACCAACTTCTAGTTACAGATGCCAGCCTGAAAAAAACCTCACACTTTCTTCTTGGTGTGTGCTTGTCAACACACACATTCTGTGCAATGTGATAAGACACTTGTAGTTAACATGTGCATGCAACCAAAATAGATTAAAGGCATGTACTGAAGTTTTTAAGACAGTACAGACTAAACAATCAGGAATTTAAGGCATGTTAGAAACAGGGAGGGAAAATAATTGTGCTCATTTATTCAGTTTTAAAATGAAGCATAAATTATTACATAGCCTTTTAATTGACAGTCAGAAATTAGTCTTTTGAAACAGTAAGCATACAAAAAATTGTGTATAGGAATATGAGAAAAACACTCTTAAGTTTACTGAAAAGTAAGTACAGTAGATTACCCCACTGTATTTGCATTTGTATAATGAAAGTTCCAGCAGGCAGCTTCTTACTTCATAATATCTTTTAAAACTTTGTGTTGCTCCTCTGGTCTATAAGAATCTGGCCCTTATGTCCTTATCAATACCTATGTAATTCCCTTGCATGGGATGCAAGACTCGTAATAGATGACAAAACTGTCATGCAGTCAGAATTCTGTTTAGCTAGCTACATGCATAGTCCAACAGAGCTAGATACCTTGCTGGGATCCTGCAACATGCTCTGCTTTCCATGCAATAGGCTAAGCATTCTCACATTATAGAATCTTAGGTATTCTAAAGAGCGCTGAGGAAAACTAGCTAATTTGTGTCCTGAAAGGTTGGCAATTCCTATTTTGAGTCATTATTCTTAAAATGAGTTCTAATATATGCTAAAAATCTTGCAGTTCTGCAGTGTCTATTTAGCTAGCCTAAAGAAATTCCTGTGAAGTCCTAACACTGCTGCCAGATTAAAAGGCAAAAAGAAAATTTAAATGAATAGCAGAAGTCAGAATCATTTTGCATTAAACACTTGGCTCATGCTCTGTCCATTAGAATGCATTTTTTGTTCTTGTTAAGATTTGTTTTTGCCAAGCTGCTGTTCAGGTTCCTAGTAATCATCTACAGGTTGTTAAAATTGCCCTTTTCATTATGCATTTGATGCGTAAACTGATTCTTCTTATGTTAGGCTGTGAGAATGGTAGCTGATGCTTGCCAGCTGCTGAGACAGATAAGGCAATTCATGACAGTTTCATGAAAAATGTTCTGTTCTATCTCCTGCACTCCCCACACTTTTCTCTCCTTATCAGCCTTTTTTCCCCTCAACAAAAGTGCAGCTAGGCTACGTGGCCTAACATTTTATTCCCCTGCTGCTGACCAGCCCAGATATGACATCAGTACTGGGGTGGGATATGTCAGCTTCCTCAAGGCAGAAGGGAGCATGATGTAGGAGGAACTGAGCTGAAAAGTTCTCAGGGGATGAGAGGGGAGTATTACCAGTCACATATTTTTACCAAGCATAATGAAATCTCTTGAAGCAGGCAGACAGATATTTGCTGCTTAGATTTTTATCACTTACAGGCAATTCATACAAAGTCAAGGACTTTAAACCAAGTTTGAGATAATATGAAAGAGGGGGCAAAAGCAGGCCAATTGAGTAAGTCAAAGTCATTTAAAAAGGTCCAGAAGAAAGTGATTTGGTCTCAGAAAAATGAGGCCAGCAGATAATACAAAATAAAGCAACCCACTTCCACAGAAAGAAGCAACCCATTTTCTTAGACAGTCAAAAGCATGTGAAAGTGGTGTTATTTTAGTGCAGCTGATGTGCTTAAGAACCATATCTTAATCTGTCTTTGATAACTTGCTGCTTTAGATATACCCATGGGTGCCTTGGGCTATGTGTAGCCTAAAAGCCATCAGTCAAGAATAAAAGGTGCAAAACTGGTATTATTACCTGTTTGTTAGGGGGTTTTGCCTGGTCTTGAGGGTTAGAGAAAATATGCAGAAGGACAGCAACACTCTTAAGTCCAGGCTTTTAACTGCTGTGCTTAGGGAGTTTTTAAAAGGCCAATCAAACTGCCCTCAGAACTTCTTTGGGCTGTCTAAGCAGCACAGTAAGAATAAGTGCCCAGCCTAGTACCCCTCTGTTCCATGCCACTAGAAGGGATGAGGTGGTGTCTCTTTCTGTCTTACACATAGATGGGGAGAAGGCATGTTTTATGTTTTCTTCCCTTTGTTCCCTGTCTCTGTCACCTGCCATTTGTGAATGTTTAGAGGTCAGAGACTCAACTGTTAAAAGAAAGAGAGCCTGAAACTTATGTAAGGTAACACTGGCTTTTAAAAACCAAAGCAAAAATTGAATGTTTTAGAAGACAGAGGCATAATTAATGTTAAAAGTTACATAGCTATTGAAAAAACATGTCCCAAGTTGCAGTTCAGTCAGGTGAAAGAGGCTACAACAATCATCAGAGATCTTTTTAATCATACCAATAATCACCCACTATACACAAAATAGCACAATATACAGGGTCATTGGGTCATCAGGGATATTCACTCTCTAATTAGGGGAATATGATCAATTCAGAGTCCATCATCTACCTATAGTTCTGAAAAGCAAATAGGCAACTGCAAATTCACCTAATGTAGGTAAAAATTTAATGAAGGATTGATCATTGATCACTCAGCAAATTGGTTGTAAAAGCACCACTGAGTTAAGAAGCCTTTGTTCATAGTTTTGTGGATATTAGAGTGATATTTGATTTCATCAGTGGATAAAAAAGTATGACTTGTGTTCCATCTGGATGTTACTGAGTGAGCAGAAAGGTTTCAGGGACTTTTTTATTCTTTTGTCCTTTAGACGTGTGTAATATGCAAAACTCTAGAAATAATTACATTTCGTTTAAAAGTTGAAAAGATCCACCTGAAGTGTAAGTTTAGCCAAGGCCACAATCTTATGTGAGTTTCAAATATATGTAGTACTTACCATGCCAAAGCCTCTCAAGGCTTTTTATAGATGATCTACAATACACAGTAAATTAATGAAAACAAGCAAATCTTTGGCTTGAGAGGCAACTGCTGAAATACTCAGCAACAAAAACAAGCAGCAGAGACAGAATGTATGAAAGTGAAAGAATGAAACAAGGTCAATAAAGAGTACCTAAGGCACCTTGTTTAATAATCATCTTTGCTACACTCCTTAAGACCTCCAAATAACATATAAAGCTGTAAATGCTAAGGAATGTGAAGATGAAACAACTGAGAAGATTGAAGATGAAAGAGCAGAGGACATTACTCTTATTCATAGTTAAAATTCCCATGATCAAAGGATGTGAATAAATATATTCTTCTAAGTGATAATGAAGTAAAGAGAAGAATCAGAGCTAGGAAAATGAATGAAAGGAGGAACCAGTACAGTTAAGAGTAAGTTCATTTGATATTAATGAATTAAGTCAAAGTGAAGTAGAAAAGAAGGCTGGAGATTGGGATATTTCCTCTATTGTCTAGTGCATTTCTCAGTCTCAAGTACTATGGGGGGGAAAATATCCCCCTTAATTTAAAAAACAAAAGAATAGGAGAGTCCAGTCTGTACTTGCTTTAGGTATATACACTGTACAGCAGGAACTGCAAAACTGTCCTTGTAGAAAAAAAATGCAAAGTAGAATTTTAAAGAGGCCTGGGAACTCTGTTTATTCTAAAATAAATAAATTAATTACCACCTTAGTTGAGACTTTCATCAAATGCAGTATGTAGTGGACTGGTACTATAAGCTACATCTGATGACAAACTGGTTACGTCTTGGTTTGGCCATTCGTTCCTGCAAATTAATACCAATTGAAAAAAAAAAAAGAGCAGGGAACAATTCCATTACTATTCTGGCTCAGTACAAGATGGTTTGTTAAAGTGAGACAGATCTATTGAGTTGGCTTCCTTTTCTTATACTAGAAAATAGAGCATATAATTAAAGCTCTCTTTGACATAACTGGCTTACAAGTTTGATGATCTGGGTGCAAGATGTTCAGTCAGCTTCCAAATTTGTGTTCCCTCCCTACTGCTAGCCAGAGGGAAATTTATCCTTTCACATACTTTTCAAGGGAAAAAAAGCCAACAAAGCTCTATCCATCTCAGTCTCTGGCTTTACTGGAATACTAGTTCCTCTATACACACCTGAAAGTTTCAAAACACCATGGGAGATTGAAAGAAGAAATTCCTGTAGGTATCCAAATGTGTGCAGCAGAGTAGGAAGTTAGGTCAGCTGAATGCTTCAGGGGATATAAATACTTCTAAGGTTTTGGTTTTTTTCCACATAGTTTTTGGACTATCAAACTAAAGTCTGCAATAGCCAGAAGCCTGCTTACATTTTAATGCATATTAATTAGAAACTGTACCAACAGCATTTAGTGTTCATGAAGATGATTGTTATGCTTTTGGCATTTTTAGGAAAGCACATCAAGCTTTAGAGTAGAATAAGACTGCTGTCTTTCAGTACCTAGACTTTGTGCTCATGAAGTACAAAAAAACCACAGACATTTTCCTCATTGTCTGCTTTTACCTTGCGTTCTCCCCTCAGGTATGGCCCATTTCCTGTTCCCTCGGAGCTACCTTTGGCTATATGGCTGGTCTGATTATTGCACCTCTGTGGATACACTGGAACCGGAAGCAGCTTACATACAAAAGCAGATAACTGGATCAAAAAGAGACAAGGTATTTCTTTGTGCAGATTCCAT
>WBNO01001382.1:7064-62443 GCA_013400575.1 Peucedramus taeniatus
TGCCCAAGATCAAAGCGCCTCCCAATATACTTCCCCAGAACCAGTTTTGCCTAACAATTTTTCTCAGCCAAAGACTAGGAATGGGGGAGGAAGGCAGACTGCCTTGGGAGACAACAACTGTCTAAGATAGGGAGAGTCAACGTGGAAAACTCCCATGGTTCTGTGCTTAGTTATGTTAATTTATATCTGTCTGTTAAACCCTGTTCACTCCCCAGTTCCAGAATGTACTATCCTGTTTGCTCCCCCATTGGTCCTCTGCTGTTAATTCCTCCTATATGTTCATTCCATTGGTTTAAGCCCTGTCCATTCCCTCTAACTCCTCCCTTGAGCCCCTGCCTGACTGGACCCTCTGTACCCTGATCCCTCCTCCCTTCCNCCTGGAGCAGGCAACCCGCAAAAGACCACAGTCATAATATCTTGGTTATTTTATAAAGCATTAAATGCTCAGACACTTACATTGATTGTTTTAGAAACACATATGAAAAAGATACGGAAACTGGATAGAGTCAGATGTGCTCACTGGAGGGTAGAATGTGTTTCTATGTGGTGTTTTGCCACCCTGGGAGGAACATCTGCTGCACTGCATTAGAAAGTGAAGATGGTTGGGCAGTGTTCTGGCAGTCTTACCCCAAAATCCCCTTGCTTTTGTGGGTTGACATACAACCATAATGTCATTTGAACACATTTAATTAAATAAATTGATTTTGTAGCTGTTTGAAGTCTCTGACATTATTGTTATTATTTTCATATCACTAAAGACTTACCAAGACTTATATATGGCTTGCTAGCCATTATAGAAGCTTTCAAGATCAGAGCAATTCATTCTGGACTCAAAGTTAATCTCACAGAAAATCCAATCAGTAAATTGATTAGGTATTAAATTACATTCTTTGTTAATGTTCTCTATTCCTTCCCTAACACTTCAAAAAAATCCATTAATTCTTTTGTCCCCTCTTTTTTCTCCCTTCTGTCTCACCCATTTCAATAAATGTTACCTACCATCAAATATACTGCTATGGATATTAGTCTACCTTCAAATATACTATGAGGCTACATATGGATTGTAAGTTACTGATTTCTTGTTGCAAAAAAAAAGGTTTGGAAAAATCAGAAATCAAAACAATGTAAAATTGTGTCTAGTCCCAGGATGATCTAAAAATGTTATTTTGTCAATTTTTCAGTGATGGTTATCCAGAATGTGCTTCAGATGATAACTTATGTAGAAAATAATGTAAGTAGCAGTACGCCGCTCTGACTACATAAATATTTTGTTGTTTGGGTGTTTTTTTACCAGAAGTACCTAGCAGTTAACTTTGGATAACAAGTTATTTTTGAGAAGGTGTTTGGTTTTTTCTTTTAGTTGAAAACTTGTTTTGAAAAAAAAAAAAAACCCAATGCCGTTAACTACACTAAGTTCTGAAATCAGTGGGAGCTGCAATCCTGTCAGGACTAAATATGGTATGTTGAACAGAAATTCTGGAAGTCGTATTAAAGAGGCCGAGCTAACATCAGGTTATTGCTGCCTGCATTTGCCAGACAGCCTACAGAAATATGTCTGTGATCATGGTGAGTCAGGAGATTAGCAGTGATTCCTGCGATTGCTAATATCTCCTGCATACTGTGTTCATCAACGGGAAGTCTGCCACTGCATACAATATGGTCAGGATTTCATCCTTCTAATTTTGTTAGCCTTCCTTACAAATTGAAGGTAGATTGTTTGCCTCACATATACAGTTTGTCTTGTATTTCAGTCTTCAAGCTCTCTGGGACAAGTTTCACAGTAAGAGTATTTTAGTAAAGCACTGACCTCTATTTGGCCCAATGCTCTGAGATACAAACTTATAGAACAGTCTTAAATGAGCACGTTTTAGTAAGCAGCAATTACTCCTTCTGACAATTCCCATGATTGTTTTGAAAGATAATGCTTTGCTTCTGGATTTTACTTCTTTAGTGTTCCTTAATGAGCTTTTACAAATTTTAGTCAAAGTATTTTTAAATCACAGTGCAAAGTTTTACCACTATTTCTAAATGCATTTTGAGTCAGTATCTGAACTCCAGTCTGTGTCAATAGAATAACAATTAGTCCATTCTTATCAAAACTGCATCTCATTTCAGCTGCTCAGCAGAATTCAGTGCCCCTCTTTTTTTAATTCTGCCTCTCCTTCCCTGAATATGATGTAGAGTTTTTCTTGTCTCAATGAACATGCCATTTTAATTTGCTTGCTGACATCTTGAAATCAGAGTGGTTTGAAACTCAGCTTCCCAGTGTGCTTTCTTCAGAACACTCCCTTTATTTTGGTGTCAGCAGAGTCACTATATGCTGTTCCTTTCTGTGTCTGTCCTCTCTCCTCCTCCCTCCTGAGTGACAGCAATGGTCTCCTGCTGCAGCTCTCCCCTCATCAGGCAGGAGGGTGCCTGTCTCTCTACAGGAAGAGTTTACTGGTTTGGCCTGACAGCTTCTGCTGTGTTCTTCACACGTTTTACTTGCAGCAGATTCAGGTCCCTCAGTTAAAATCATCCTGTTTTATTTATCAGATTAGGAAGTTCTTCTCTGTTCTCATTTAGAGACAACTTCTGCAGAATTCAATTTTTTGGCCATGCTCCTGGGCATTTAGATGTTTAACACTTCTGCCATTTTTTCCTCTCTCTGTTTTTCATCACACAGACATCCAAGTCATCCCTTCCTACAGCTCTCCTCTTGTCTTTTCCTTCTGCTTTTAATTCCTTGAACTGTGTCCCCAAACCAATTTGCCAGGGCCCCATGTTCATCTCAGTCAAATTCATCCTGAAAAGTCTCATCCTGTAGTCTGCCCTGAAGACTACAAAAAACATAACAGTTAAATCAAGGTTTACCATTTTGTTTTTGCCTTGTCAGAGAATATTATGTGTCACTATGTTCTATCTCTTCTCTATTCTTTCCTTTATTCCTTTTTCTGCATTTATGTTCCAGACTTCAAGCTTACTGAAGGTAAAATCTCTATGCTTTTTTTTTTGTGAGGCATTTAACTAATCTGTGGGTAGGATGCAAGGATAAAATAATAATTATTGTTCCAAGGATTAATTTATTAATACATAAAGAGGCATTTAATTAATTCTGCCCTTGCTTACTGAAGAGATAGGTGGTTCTCAGGCAACTACAGGAACAAGATTGGCACTTCAGAAATTAAAATATATGCAAGTGAGAGCTCTCATTGAAATGAAAGGAGTAAGTTGCAATGTTTTTTACTGCTCTGAATGTCCCCTGAATCAGGACGTTCAGTTGCAGTGTGATAAGCCAAATCTTCCTTGCCAGACCCCTTTCCTGAGCACTTGACGCAGCACAAACCCCATTTACTGTCAGTCATTAAGTAGAGCTGTCAAAATTGAGGGAACAGATTAAAAAAAAAAATCAACAAAAAAACCAACCAAACAAAAAAAACCCCAATCAATCTAGCACCAGTCACTGGATTCTAACAATAATCTCCTACATGTCACTGATTACGTTCTTAGAGATGCAAGAGATTACTGATTGCTTTTAAATTACTAAAGCATGGAACTGTGAACATGGAGCCATACTTCTTCACAGAGATGTGGTTCAGTGAGTCCCCATATTTAAAACTGAAAGGAAAAGTAATCCAGTATCTAATTCATTCCTACAAAGAGAACAAATTGCCAGTTCAGGGCTTACTTATTTATTTAATTTTTTTTATCTGATAGCAAAAATTGTTGCTGTGACTGGCTAAACATTAACTGGGAGAAAAGTAAAAAGTATGTAGCATAATGATTAGGCACAACCTGGATGCCATGATTACATTATGGCCTATGTTTGTTTCTTTGATCTTGGCTAATTAGATAAATTTTTAATCTGAAAATATCATGAATAATCATTTCATGGAGTGAGTATACTTTAATAACATAAAATATAAAACTTAAAACAATAGCTCATCTTATCACGCCAGAAAAAGCATAATGAGATTTCAGCACCACTCAAAAATTCCTTCTGGATTTAGCTCAAATACAGGTATTAGTGTCATACTAGACTCAAGGTATAATTCAAAATGTCTAATTTATTGGGCCAAATAATTTGCATCCACTGCTATGACTTTCATACTTTGAGATTAAACTTTGTTTTCAGACTGTGCTGCGTTACAAAAAAGGGTATTTCCAGATTCAAGAAGAGAACAAGAAGTGATATTTTGTTATGTTGTGCTATCCAAAAAACCTACTGTATATTGTTTTCAACACCCAATATGAGGTATGTTTTTTTAGAGTTCAGACCTTAGAATCTTCTGATGTTGATGCCTGTGGCAAAGTCAGAGATTTCTCAAATAATATGTCTCATAGTTCTGCACATTACTGTATCTGGGCAATTCTCAGCTGGGTATTGCAGAGGAAAGCTGAAAAGAGGTAGACAAAGGACATCTCTGCAGAATGTGGCATTTATTTGCAATTCCAGGAAACATTCCTTGCACAAAATCGTCCTTTTTATTCCACCACATGCTTGTAGCACAAATCCCAACATAATAATAAGTTAGCACATAGCAAAGCCTCCTAGTAGTTTGAGATCCAAATCTCTACTTTCCCTGCCATTCTGGGATAGATTTTAGGATACCACAGCCAAAACAGATTTATAGTTCTGTCGCTGTTTCTCAGGTTCAGGCATTTATCTGAACCTTTCCTCCTCTATCTGTCCTGACTATTTGCAAAGGTTTTCAAATTCTATTGAATAAGTTTTGGCTCTTTCCTGACATGCTTTCATACTCAGATCTGTGTACCAAGTGGATTGATAACACTGTGAGAAAGGAACTTTAAATCCAACACAGCCTCTAATTTTTTCCTTACTGCAGTGGGAAGTTTATTCTGCTCACTAACCTCCAGACTAAATGGGACCTTTGAGATAAATTTTACATTAGTTTATCTCTCAAATTGAATATTACATGATTCTGTATTTAATGTCATGGGATTAGCTGTTAGCCATGCATCTGCCAAGATATTTTCACCATCATGGTGTCAAAACGCAAAATTAGTGATTAATAAAGTGACGTAAGTGAAAGGGGAGCAGCAAGTTATTTGAAATGATGGCCATGATATATGAATATGATTAGCTTTTTCTTAAAGAATATTTATATGATTATATGAATGCAAAAAGGCAATGCAGTATTTTAGTCTTTCTCTAGTCACTGGAACACTCTGAAGCAGATGGACTGTGTGACTGATGATTCAATAATTGCACTCATTAAAAATGTTCACGCTTTTAATCTTTCCCCCCTCACATTCTGTGAAGAGCTGAGGAATGAAATGGTTTTGTCATTGTCAGCAGATAGATAATTGAGTTTGCTTTGATTTCCTGGGGTGCCCCTTCCCCATCCCCATGCTGTTGGATTGACATCTCCAGAAGCGTAGCAGAACATATGAATCAGACCCAACTGTCTTAAAGGAGAAAAACATGATGGAAATACTCCTCTCCCTCTCAGTATTCACTTGTGTGCACTCAGCCAGCAACCTACCTTGGTAGAAGACAGCATTTGCTTTTTTTCCAGATTACCTCCCCCTGATACAGTTTCCTACCTGTGGCGCTCAAGGAAAAGATAATTCTGCCTTGAACTTATGCACAGAATACTTCTTCTGTTTATTGTTGTGAACTAGAATAAAGATGATAGAGGGGAGAGGGTGTCCAGCTGTGCAAGTGCCTGATGCCTGGTGTTACAACAACATGAAATCAACATAATCTCACAAAACACCAAGGAAAAAGTGCAGGGGGAAAAGCAGTGAAAAAAAGAGCTATCACGCTTTCTCTGAAAACAAGGATAAAAATATCTCCCAGCTCTGCTGAAGAGGTGCTTCTTTTTTGTTTCTGCCAGTAGGATTTAAGTTTGCACTTAAATTTGAACCGTGTAACAGCAAAAGCATTCTCCAAATGAGGCATTGTATCCACTCATTCTACCTACTCTATTTCTGGGCACCCATTTTCCAGATGTTGCTCTGAAAACAAATATAGAAGTTGTATAATCCATGGCTTTCTGACAGTCGCCAGCTGCTCCAGGAGACTCTCACACTATCCACCATTTGTATTTTGCAAACCTCTGACTGAAATCAGGGCATCAGAGTTTAGCCTTGCTCAAACATGACATGACAGAGCCCTTTGCAACTCTGATTGAAGTCTCTGAGGTGGACTTTCATTGCTCCCCCGCTTAGGTTTTATTATTCGGTATCTGTGAGCAAAAGAAAAATATTTTTCTGCATGGTTGTTCTCTTTTTTTGACTTCTTGGGTATGCTCCCTAGTCTCAGCCGCTGTGTAAAACAATTATAAACTGTTGTTAGAGCACTTACACATCCTGGGCAGACTGCATAAGGGCATAGACACTTCTACAGCCCTCCCTCTGTGTACACTCTCTCTCAGATGCCTGCCATCTGAAGAATGCAATGAACAGATTTTTAAACAAAATACACAGATCTGAAGTAAGGTGTTAGGTTCTGATATCACCCTTTTCCTTAAATTCAGTGCACACTGTTATTCCTTCTGCCTTTTGGGTACAAGGATTTTTAGACAATCGTGATGTGCAGGTTCTTCTTCATGTGTTGTTTCAACAATTGAAAAGAATGTCTCTGTCAGAGGAGCAGGACATTTTCACCAACTGCCTTTGTTAACTACCTGGACTGTTCTTGTCCCCGTGCTTGGCAGAAGGCTGCATCTTCAGACCAATTCCTTGCTCTGCACCCAAAACACTGTTGCTCCTTTTCCTCCCTGTGTAAGTGCAGATGAAAATGTTCCAAGTTCTAACACTACTTAGCCAACAATCTGTTCACAGTCAAAACTGCGAATGTCACTTCACCTTCTCATCCCAAGATGCACTACAGAGTGAGGGCTTTATGCATGACACAGGGTATGTGTATTTCACAAACACAAACTGTAAAGTATGAAGTGCACATACATCTTCTAAGTCATCACACCGTGGCCAGTTTAAATAGGCTTGCCATTTGGGCAGCAAAAATGAACAGCAGGATAAGAGTGGACACTTGCATAGGGAAGCAACATGATTTGCACAGAATTCAGTAATACTATACCTTAATTAAACTGGTTAACTTAATATGTACAAGAGGTTTTTAAGTCTTATACTCAATAATGTGATCATAGATGCTTGGGAAAATGGATTCCTGAAGAGTTTTTAAGGAAAAAGCTGCCCATTGAATTGGGAGATTTCTGAGTGGAAGTCATGTATAGAGTAGAGCAGACTATTCTCAGCAGGCTAGTAGTAGGTTCAGGAAGTTACCAAAAACTGTTTTGAACTATAAAATATCACATAATTAGCTACATTCTGATACTGTCTGTGGACAACTATCAGTTAGAATGCACAGATCTGTTCGAAAGGACAGGCCCATTTAGAAATAATGCTCAGTGTCAATCACACACCATGCAGAGCAAACAAAAGCTTCCCAGGAAAATAGCCACAAGATGCAGCTTCAGACTTTATCTGGAGCTAAGCATCATGGCTATACAATTGCTTTCACTGATGATGGATGAACTCAAGTTCATGCACTCTACAACCCTCAAACACTGGAAAACTTTGGATACAACTTTGGATGCCTGGAGCCAGAGCCAGGGCAGCTCAGAGTTGCATCCTATTCCAACAGGATTATTTATAGACATATTTCAATCAAAACATTTCTCTATCAAAGTAGGACATTACCTTTTAGGAGCCAACACAACACATGGCAGGTCTCTACTTTGTTTTGAATGAATGTCTGAGCCCACACTCTAATCCAAATACATTCTATACGTGCACAGACTGGCTCAGTCCTGCAGCATGAGTCCAGGACCACATCTCCCTGCCATGTGTCTAAAATGTGTCTTGCAGGATCATTTTGTAGCCAAAGATAAAGTAAACTGGACCTATAAGTATCCATATGCCTGTGATTACTAACCCAACATCCTCCCATATCAGAGAACCTGAGTGCACAGCTCCTGGTCAGTAAAGTGAGCATGTTTGCATCCACTTCTTCGCTCATCCTACACACAACCTCCTTATCCCTCAAAATTTTCAAGTTCTGAAATTTCATGTTTGCATACTTTTCCTGCGTCCCCTATTTCCCCTCCTTCTCTGAGCCAATTGCAAAGTGATACCCTGCTCACAGCAAGCTGTGAGACACGCCACTGGATATACCGTATCTGCAGGGACATGGGCAGAAGCAGAAGATGGGTAAGATGCACATTGGCTTTTTTTCACTTTAAGAGAAAACGCTAAGATGTTGCTCAAGTCAATAAATAAACATTGATGTGGTCCTCAGGAATCAAGTATTTAAGGGCACTGCACCTCTATGAACTTAAGCACTGAAATCTCTTCTTAAACTGCTGGTGAGTCATTGTTCATAATTGGGATCTATTTATCATTAAAATTATTTTTGTGCATCATTGCCCCACGTGAAAAAGGTGATTACATTTTACAATGAGATGTGACTATTCTGTTGCATAAATTGGGCAGAGCTAGAAAAAAAGAACAACCAAAATGAGAAACACTGTCAAAACAGGGAAACACAAAGAAAAATACAAAAGCACTTCTGCAAACAGCTAGCTCTAAATATGGTGTATGACAGACCAATGCCTACTCCATATTGTAGTTCCCCCATACAGTGAGAGCAATGTAGATAGCTTTGACAGAGGTCTGAGAAGTCAATTTCAACAGTTCATTTGTAGCATGGAGATCAAACTATATTTACTTGAAACTGAACTTACCTTTTAATCATTATTTATTTGGAACTGAACTTACCTTTTCTGAAGCAACTGAGGAGGGCACATCCCCCAGAGCTCTACAATACAGCTTATCTGCTCAGCCTCCAAGGCAAAACAGTCAAATAAGCATTCTTTAGTGTCGGTGACCTTTGCTGGGATTCAGTTCCAGGAATCCACAAGATCTACAGAAAAACTATTTAAAGCCTTTAGAGGTGGGTACATGATGCATTTTAGAGTCCTAAGAAATTTTATGGAAACATTCTTTGTATAGGATTCATCCTCCTGGTGATAAATAGCAAGTCTTTTTATATAATTTCCTTTCAATGCTGATGCAGGACTTCATCATTCTTCCTTCTTTTTCCAGCAATATTATGCAACTGTAATACAACCCTGCTTTAGGATAGGCTGGCTCTTAAAAATATCCCTAAACTCAATATAATTTCTCTAATTTTTGCACCCGGTGAGATCAGAATATTGTCTTTAGGGCTTGTCCTTTTTTTAGATAGATGAAGAAAAAAATGGCTTGCCTATGTGGAAAATTTCTGTTGTAACTGATAGCAAATACGCAACGTTTAATTTGCATATAGATGTCGAAGCTTGCAACAGTATACTCCCCTGAGAGAGCTCTTGTTGTTTAACTGTGTACACAGTCTGGCACTATGTTGCCCAGCACCTAATAAAAGCTAAATTAAAACTTTAAAACTCTGAGGCTGTGAATATCTTTAAACTACCAGTTTACATTTGCAGAGAAAGGGCAGAACCATACCAAGCTAAGCCTCATCTAAGTGGAAAAGCAGAGGGTGTGGTGGCAAGGGCATGGGAGAAATAACTTTATTTGAGAGTAAACATCAGTCAGATGTACTAATGCTTTAATTCATCAGCCTAGATGAGCTTTATTACTACACTGGGATCAAGCAATACCAAGGAAATAAAAAGCAGTGCTGTGTAAAGGAGAGAGAGATGAGCTGAAGATTATTAACAGGGCTGAGAGAAAAACAGAGACAGAATGGCTGAATAGCAAGGAGATGATAAAATGGAAGGTGGAAAGAGCAGGAGTACAAGTGGAAGATTAAAGTAAAATCTACTTTTTTCTTTCTGTTATCCTATTCTATTTTATTTGAATTTTCAGTGTTTATTACAGACTGTGCAGTAAAGGAATAATGTGATATTGTGCCAAGAGAAAACTAAAGGCTGTCATGGAAAGAAAAGCAACAATAAGTCTGGTTTCATAATATCATTAAAATAAACTATCATAATATTTTTAATGAAAGTGTATATGAAAATATAAAGGAATAGTAACATAATCTCAGAACTAAAATTTACACCAATTTTAAGTCAGACTAAAGAAAATCCATGAATCATCACAAGATCAAAGAATAGCCTGTGTGTAAAAGGACCTTAAAGATAACCTAGTCTAATATTTCTACCCTGGGCAGGGATACCTTCCATTAGCCCATTCCACCCGACCTTGGACACTTCCAGTTATGGGACATCAACAACTTCCCAGGACGACCTGTTCCAGTGTCTCCTCACTGGAATTCTTTACTCCTCTGAGTAAAGAATTTCTTGCTGACACCTAATGTAAACCTCTAAGCTTTTAGTTTAAAACTCTTCCCCCTTGTTGTATCACTATCAATCCTTGTAAAAGGGTCACTCTCCCCCTTTCTTCTAAACCACGTTTAGGTACCAGAAGGCTACTTAAGGTCTCCCTCAAAGTCTTCTCTTCTCCAGGTTGAACAACTCCAGCTCTCCCAGTCTATCTTCACAGGAGAGGTGGTCCAGCCTCTGATCATCTTCATGGCCCTCTTCTGGACCTGCCCCAATAGGTCTGCATCTTTCTTGTGCTTAGGATCCCAGAAGTGGATGCAGCACTCCAGGTGGGGACTCAAAGGTCAGAGCAGATCACCAGAATAATCTCTCTTGACTGGCTGGACACACTTCTTTTGTGCAATCCAGCATGCAGTTTTCATTCTGGGCTGTGAGTGCACACTGTTGGCTCATGTGATGGCTGATAATACTCAGTGGGGAACTTAAAACCATTCAAACTAGCCCTTTTCAAAAACCCTCCACTTTTCAATAGTGGAGGAGAAACCCAAAAAATCTCAGAGCAATTAAACATTAGAGTGACAATTTACTACAGAAAATATCAATAAACACAGCAATAAAAAGAAAATTATGCAAGATAGAGAAATGGCTTAACCAACAAAGGCTAGATATCACTTGGGCCCCCTACAGCAAAACTAGGACCCTGATGCTGGTCATGGGCTGAGAGAGAAAAAAAAGAAACTGTGACAAATGAGTTCACAGGGTTTAATGCCCTCCCCAGATCTGGCAAACCATGAGGAAGAGAAGCAAAGCAAAAGCTTGGAAACCTATTTCATTTGAGTTATGAATTGTGCTGCTGGTATGCTGGGTCACCATGGAGGGTGCTGGCATCATCGGTGGTGTGGGCATTGCAACATCTCTTCAAAGCAGGGACCCCAGCCCTGCCCCCCATCCTTTCTCCAGCCCTGGCCAAAAGAGAGTCACACTCTTCTGCTTCTTGCCCCTTTGCCTTTCCTGACAAAACCACACCTCCTTCCTGCCCCATGCAGTGATGTGGATTGTACTGAATATTCAATAATAAAATTTCACTCTCCTCCTTTTTAACAGCTCAGGTACAGCTTTTCATCCAGAAAAAACCCCAGGTCCTTCTCTGCAGGACCGCTCTTGATGAGGCCTTTTCCCAGTGTGTAGCCACGTCTGGGGTTGCCCCAACCTGGATGCAGCATCTTGCTTTTGGACTTGTTGAACTTCATGAGGATCTCATGGATTGCCTTCTTGAGCTTGTCCAGGTCCTTGTGGATAGCTTTGCTTCCTTAATATGAAAAGATTTTTAATTCTATGAGGGGAAGAAGCAGAACAAAAAAAGGAAATAATGGGCCACACAGTCTGATAGCTCTAAATCCAGATTCTATCAGCAGGATACAAGAGTTCTGCTGACACTGAGCAAATTACACACATTTCAAAGAATTCTTCCACCCCAAATTTTAATTCAGTTCTCCTAATACCTGTTAAAATGAATAATGTCCTGTGAACTTCTGTCTGAACAGCATTGTAGCATCCACTGTGACTTTGAACATGAAGAGATGTGATACAGACCCTGAAGGACAGAAAGAGGACACTACTAAGGGATGCTTCTACAGCCTTGTCCAATCAGAGAATGGAGAATGGAGACTTTCCTAAATGTATGATTGTCCTTTAATTCATGAATTAATAATCCAGTTAATATAAGCATGTAACCCCACCCTGTCATTTCCTTTAGAGAATATTCTTCCTCTACTCCTGTCTTCCATTCTGTCTCCTTACTACCCAGTGATAGGGACCATCTGGATGAAACTAATGTTCATCACTTATCACTTGATTTAATTTGTATTCATAAATATGTTGCAATTGGAATTTCATTTTTATACCTACATATAATTGAAATTGTGTTCTTACCATTCCTTTTACTTACCATTCTCATGTTTAAAAAAGAAGTATTTGCCCCGTAACCTTTTTCATACAGATTTCCAGTTCTGGTAGCATAATGTTTTCTGTCATGCTTCTCCTTATCTCCAGAGAGCCTAAATTATTTCCAAAATTGGTGTTTCCTGGCTAATATCTATAAGGTTCTCTTAATAATTTCATCATGAGGCATGTGCAGGAATGGTGAAATTAGCATTAATAATAACATATTCGAAAGGATCAAGAAGATCTGCCTACAGCTTGTGCCTAGAGAGCTTTTGATAGAAGGGCTATGATGCTATCCAGATTTTGCAAGTTGTAGGAGCTATAGGGAAGGGAATACAGCTTCTATCAGGGTGTGAGGGCCAGACACACCTCAATGAATGTCTATACATATGTGTGCCTTTCTTTGGTATAAACCTTGGGTTCACTTTTGACTCAGATCTCTGGATCACTCAGTGTTCTGGTTTACATCATCAAGCTGTTATAAAGGACATGAACTGAATTTCTTTCAGTCATAGTTAAAACAGAAGTGGTGATTCAGGAGCACACCCAATTTGTTCAAGTTGCTGGTGGACAATGGAAACACTGGACCGGGCAGCAGGGAGCCCGAAACAAATTCTCCTGGTATACGTGTTGCATTGGCATTGAGTCCTGCATTTTGGCCACAATAACCCCCTGCAACGTTATAGGCTGGGGACGGTGTGGCTGGACAGTGCCCAGGCAGAAAGGGACCTGGGGGTGCTGGTCGACAGCCAAATGAACATGAGCCAGCAGTGTGCCCTGGTGGCCAAGAAGGCCCAAGGCATCCTGGCCTGTATCAGGAATAGTGTGGCCAGCAGGATCAGGGAGGACATTCTTCCCCTGTGCTCGGCACTGGTGAGGACACACCTTGAGTGCTGTGTCCAGTTCTGGCCCCTCAGTTTGGGAAGGACATTGAGACGCTTGAGCGCGTCCAGAGGAGGCAACGAGGCTGGTGAGGGGCTGGGAACACAAGGCCTGTGAGGAATCACTGAGGGAGCTGGGAGTGCTTAGCCTGGAGAAAAGGAGATTCAGGGGTGACCTTATCACTCTCTACAACTTCCTGAACTGTGGTTCTATTCAGGTGGACGTTGGTCTCTTTCTCCAGGCAGCAACTGACAGAACGAGAGGACACAGTCTCGCGCTGCACCAAGGGAAATACAGGTTGGATATTAGGAAAAAGTTTTTTCACAGAAAGCGTGATGAAGTTCTGGAATGGTCTGCCTGGGGAGGTGGTAGAGTCAACATCCCTGGATGTATTTAAAAAAAATTGGATGTGGTGCTTGGTACCATGGTTTAGTTGAGCTGTTAGGGCATGGGTTGGACTCGATGATCTTGAAGGTCTCTTTCAATCCAGTAATTCTGTGAATTCAGTGAATCCTCTTCAGCTGCTGTTCTGTGCTTTAGATTTACTCCTACAGGGTTGCACTACACACAAATACAGCCATCACATGTATTCATTGAAACAAAGCCGAGCTCTGAACATGATAGCTGCCAAAAACATTGATGGTCCTTGCAGGAAGATCCAAAGTCATTATCTCCCTGGCCTTTTGACAAATAACAGACACAAAGTAATGAATCATTTATTTACTCCTCTAAAGCAGTTTTATTTTGACTTTATTTAATCATGTAAAAACTAAATCTGTTTTTCCCTCCAGTCCATTAAGTATGCAGTCTCTTATAGATTGCATAATGTGCTAATTTGGGATCATATTAGTCAAAGAAGTCTGTATGTTATTCTATTTGCAGAGTGTGCTGACCTTGAGGAAATTTATTTTAACCCGGGTGAATTTGTTGGTTTGAGGATAATTCATGGGCATCAGAAGGTTCACAGATAAAAATGTTGCTTTGACCTTCAAAGTGCTCATCACTAACATGCCATTATGCATGTTGGAACTTTCAATCCCTTCAAAATGCATCACCTAAGAACATCCTTTTTGCTTGTCACTCTATATTATTCCTATCTGAATGTCTTTATTATCTCCTCATTTTCCATAGCATCTTATGCAAATGTCTCATTTGCACCTTCAATGCCCTTCACAACTATAATCTTTCTATTTAATCAATTTTTTTTGCTTTTCCCTTCAGGTCCATAGCTGCAAGCCCCTGAGTATTCAGTGGGATCACATCTCTTTGCTCCAGTACATAACAGTCTCTTTTTCTCTTTCCCGGTGTTAGTTCCTGTGGCAAACCATACCAGATCACATTCTCTAAATATACATCATAGTTTCATGGTCTGCAAGGAATCAGTCACTAATCTTACTAGGTGAGCTCAGTCCAAAAGAGATTAAATTTATTTATTTATTTAAAGAAAATAAACTCTGACTATATCAAAACTATACAGAACTATTCAGATTTGCTCTCGCCACGCTTTCTCCTTCATACCTGCTGTTTGCAGTGATAGCTTATGGTCTCTTTGTTTCCCATTAGATTGCATGTTCTTTGGGATTAAGATTTTGTTTATAACAGTGCTCATCAAACAGTACAGACAGCATCTCCATGCAGTGCTGTCAATCCAACAGTAAACCATGTATTGAACTGTATGAACTCCAATTCTTGGTTTGTCCAAATAGGTTAATCACAGTGCATTGTTGACACATCATTTCCTGAGTACAGCATGTAAGCATTTATCTCTGACTGTAATGCTCCAAAAAGTCACAGAACATTATATTTGTTTACATCCATGCGCTTCCATTCTGGGAGAAAGTGACATGCTGTTAGGAAGCCCAGCCTCTGACAAATGGCACTGGCACAAAAAGTGGGCAGTTAATGATGCTAGAATGGCAGAAGTTTGATTATTTAATAAAGAATGAGGATGTCCAAGAAGAAAAAATTGCATATAGGCACATATTTTCCCTGTCAACAGTCCAGAAAACCTTTCTTATGGCCCTTATACAGAAAACTGAAAAAAAAAATTTGGAATGAGTGAAGGACATCCTCAAACAGCACTTTTTTTGTCAATATCTTCATATAGGTTTCTTAAACTCCCCCTTCTTCTGCTAATAATAACAATAATAATAATTTTGTAAAAAGCCTATTAAGAAACTGGAATTGGGAAAAAAATTCCTAGTTGATAGAATAAGCAGTCAAAATTTGCCCTGTCCATTGCTATTATATTAGTTTATTGAAAGAATTGGTAGGCTGATTAATTTTTTCCAAAAAGAAAACTCAGCTTTATCCATTTGCATGTTAGGACTTTGGTGAATAAAAGCAATAATGTATTTTTTTACTCAAACAAGTTTGGTCTAAGTTAAAATACTGCTCTTCTGAAGTGTTATAAAGTTTATCAACATGATTTTTATAAAAGAAATTCTAAGCATTTACTCTTTTGTCCTTGCATTTTCTTCTATTGCAAGTTTTCACATTTTAGGTTCTCTGTGTGAGTTCTCAAACCCAACCTAGTGTCTGCCATTTAAAAAAAACATAAAGAAAACACTCTATAGAACCATAGTAATTTCTATTAGCATTAAGAAGAGCACCTTCATTTGGATTTAGTTGCACAACTGTTAGATAAATTGATACTTGATAATTGATGTAAATTGAATTCACGCATTTAAATGAAATGGATTGGAATGATATGTGAACACCTGCATTTGGGAAAACTATATAAAAATTCTTTTATATTAAAAGAATAATGGTAAATGGACAGCATATAAACCTCTTTTTACACGCTAATACTGTTGCACTTAGCCCTTTTGCAGTCAATGTATTGAAATAAAAGTAACACCTTCTTCAAACTATTTTAGGAATACGGGGATAAGGCAAAGTAAAGAAAGCATTTGATTAGGTCAAGAGGAATTATTGCTCATTTCTCCTAAAAACAGCAGCCTATGTCAAGGAAAATGCACTAAAGTCTGAATTAGATCACACAGATCTTCAATAATACTAGCATAACATAGTAGTATAGATGAAGGATTTTTGAAGATTGGGGTCCTTCCTATAGAAAAAAAACCCCTATTTTTTTCTTCATCTCAGAGATAGTATAAAAGGAATTGCTAAATTCTTTTCTCAGTCAAATCTTGGGGTAAACCTCAATTGTAAATTGTATGTAAAAGGAAATGATGAAGTCAAGATGCCAGAAACAGTGAGTCAGCTTCATGTTGCATCAAATGGGTTACAGAATCACGGAGTAATTTAGGTCCAACCTTTGTCCAAACACCATCTTGTCAATTAAACCATAGGATTGGGTGCCATGCCAAGCTGTTTTTTGAACACCTCCAGGGATGATGACTCCACCACCTCCCTGGACTGCTCATTTCAATGTTTAACACCCCCTTCCATGAAGATGTACTTCCTGGTGTCCGATCTGAACCTCGCCTGCCAGAGCTAGAGGCCATGTCCTCTTGTCCTGTTGTCAATTGCCTGGGAGAAGAGACTGACACTCACCTGGCTACACCCCCCTTTCAGGCACTTGTTGAGAGAGAGATGAGGTCCTCTCTGAGCCTCCTTTACTTCAGGCTAAACAGCCCCAGCTCCGTCAGCCACTTTTCATAGGACTTACACTCTAGACCTTTCACTAGCTCCACTGCCCTTCTCTGGACATATTCCAGCACTTCAGTGTCTGCCTTGCAGTGAGGGCTCCAGAACTGAACACAGGATTTGAGGTGTGGCCTCACCAATGCCAAGTACAAGTTCCTGCTGGCCACATTATTCTTTGTACAGGCCAGGGATACCATTGGCCTTCTTGGCCACTGGGCATGTGCTCACTTGTGTTCAGCTGCAGTTGACCAGCACCCCCAGGTCCTTTCCCTCCAGACAGTTTTCCAGCCACTTTTCTCCCATCCTGTAGTGCTGCCTGAAGTTGTGGCTGAAGCACAGGACCTGGCCATTGACCTTTATGGATGGTCTTGGTCTGTCAATCCAGCCTGTCCAGATCTCTCTGCAGAGCCTTCCTACCCTCCAGCAGATCAATGTTCCCATCCTACCTGGTGTTGTCCATGAATTTACTGAGGGTACATTAGATTCCTTCATCCAGATAACTGGCAAACATATTTGAAGAAAGCTGGGTCCAACACAGATCTCTAGGGACACCATTAGTGACCAGCCACCTACTGGATGTGGCACCATTCACCATCACTCTCTGGGCCCAGCCATCCAGCCAGTTCCTAACCCAGCAAAGAGTGCTCCTGTCCAAGCTGTGGGCTGCCAGCTTTTCCAGGAGTGTGCTGTGGGAGACAGTCAAAGGCTTGGTGAAGTATGGGCAGAAAACACACACAGCCTTCCCTGCACCCACTGGGCAGGTCACCTGGTCAGAGGAGATCAGTTTGATCGGCAGGATCTGCCCTTCCTCAGTGCATGCTGGCAGTGCCTGATCCCTTGGCTATCTGATGTGCTGTCTGATCTCGCTCAAGATGATCTCTTCCAGGTGCCCTGCCAGGCACCAAGGTCAGGCTGACACACCTGTATTTTCCAGGATCCTCTCCTCTGGACATGGAGTAGATGGAAAATGGGAGAACTCCCAGAGATAAGGAACAACAAAATTATAGCACCAATTCAAAAGTAATTTGACAGAAAAAAAGGATTTCTGCCACATAATATATATTAAAATAAATTTTGACCAGTGAGTAGTGATAATGCATAGAAAAGAAACCCAACAAGAGAATGGCAATCCCAGATTTCAGGAGGAAGTGTCAAAAATACCAGTTCTGGTCGAAATGCAAGGCAGATTTGTCACAGAATCACAGTCACTGGAATATATACACAATACTTTGTGCACACATGGTAGAGCTGCCCACTACTTGGGAACATGGGCATCTGGGATCCCTGGCTTTCTGACAATCTTTCTGATTGTCAACTTAACCCATAGCAGATTGTCTAAAGAGTTGGGCAAATGAAAATGAAACCGGAAAGTTTGTCAGAAAAAGTTGTAGTGTTCTGAAAACCTTTCAGCCTTTCAAACCAGACAACATGGTCTTCCCTATGTCAAAAAACAAAGCAAAACAAAACCAAACAAAAACCACCAAAAAAACCCCACCCCCCAAAAAAAACCTCCAACCCCCCCCCAAAAAAAACCCAACAAAAAACCCTAAAGCTTTTTAAATGAGAAAGATTCAGAAAGTCCCAATAAACTGTGATCATTTATTCAGCAGTGGTATTGAGATCTTCTCTGAACATGTAAACCATTCTGGGTTTGTATTATTTCTATGAACAAGCAACGTAAATTTTCAAATGTATAGGGGAGAGAGAGAGAGTGAAGTATACAGGAATATTACAAAGAAGGATTTTCCTTCATTTTCTAACAGAGTATTCTATTAATAATACTTTAGATAAGATCAAATGATGTTATACAATGTGAAAGTCCTAGTGTTTAGATAATTAAAGGAACATTTTAAAAATGCATTCTGGCTAGCAGCAAGGGATTATGCATGGATTGGTTTTAATCTTCAAAAGACCAGATATAAAAAAAAAAAGATTAATCTTACTATTGCTTGTATTTAACCTGATACAGAATTTAAACTGAGATTTTTTCATCTAAAAATATACAAATACCTTCTATATCAAACAATTTGTTTGCAAATTTCCATCAGAAAATCTTTACAGTACTATGATAGCAAAGCAGAAAAATGTCTTATTTACTAAAAGAATCAGCAGTTTTCTGAAGGCTTGCTCAGATTCCTCTCTGCAGGAACTATCTCTAATTCAGATGAAAATGCCATTGATTTCCCTGTAGGATCTCAGAGACTCTCAAAGGCCCATTCCTGCAGGGAATTTCTCTTGACACTGGTCACCATAGCACATCAAATGGTGCATACATTCTAAATTAAATAATTAAACATAGTTATGCAAGCTAAGGAGAAGACCTAAAGGACTGTATGTAGATCAACCCTTTGTTCTACCTTTTAACAGTTTGCCACATCACTTCACACTATATACAACAAATATATGGTATGATACAACTGCACACAGGAAAGATGTGAATAAAAATGGAAGCACAGGGAAGAAGATCTGCTCTTCACCCTTAAAATATTTGGTATTTTGAAAGCATATAAGAACAGGTAGAAAAGAATTACAGTGTAATTGAACATGAAACCTAGTTTTAAATAAAAAATCCTTTAGCACCCCTAATTTTCCAACTTTTCTCTACTTTTTTTTTTTTTAAATGAGATTACTTTGTCCTTGTAACTATATGCACCACAATTTTAAGCTCTTGGCTTTTGACAGCTGAAGTAAACCCTGCCCAGAAGCAGTGAAAAAAGGAAAAAAAATTCAAAACCCACAGACATCCACTACTATTAGTTTTATAGGGCCCCCACAAGTGTGGTGGCAGCCTTGAAAGTAGTCTTTGTCATCTGCTTCTTCAATTTGTCTAAGTAATTGATAAGTGATTAACAGTATGTGCTGACAAAAACAAGCTCAGTATGTGATGGAGTAGGCCAATTCTCTTGCTTCAACTTTCACTAAATTTCAGAAATATTTTTTAAAGAATAATTATTTATTTAAAGAGTTTATGACTTTGAGGTTAACAGACACCCACAACCTGTCTCAAGAGTTATGCTCCTGAAGGTAATAAAACTTCCAGTGATGAACTCAGAGCAAGAGACTAAGCTTTCATTGTAGATAGGGCAAGTTTGGGGCATTTACTTCCACTGGAGAACACTGTGAGCTCCATCCTAGAAAATACACAGAGCCTCTGTCTGAATTAATTCCTACCAAGCAGCATAATGGGCTGTGAAGAAATGACATAAAAACCACTACCGGCATGCCATTCAAGCCAGGGAGGAGAAAGGACTGTGTCAAGACTGTTTTAGTAATCCACAGTTGCAGGTGTGGGACAGATACCTTCAGTCAACCCTGTCAAGTTCATCAAAAAATAATTTTGTTTTATTATTTAAACTTCTGTCTTTCTCAGAGCTGTCTAGTCAGTGTACCTTTGTTGAGTGGCCAGTCTGAGGTCTGATGGCTCAACCCGGATGCCGCAAGCTTCCCAGAGAGAGGTCCCGCAAGAGACTGTTTTACAGAGGTCTCAGGCAGTCCTTCAGCCACTGGGTAACCTTAGCAAGGGACAGACAGCTCAGCTCTTAGCAGTGATTTCAGCTCTTAGTGATCTCAGCTCTGCCTTGCGAGGTGTACCTCGGGCCAACATAGGGACAAAGAGACAGGAGCACTGTATAGTTAGTCCACAGAGGTAGCCTTTATTCCAGCACCCCATGAAAGAAGCTAGGGACCACAGCTCCCTCCTCAACAGGGCAGAAACTGGGATTTTTATGGGGAAAAGCGGGGGTGGGACAAAGGGGGAAAAACCAACTGGTTTCAGAGGATCTATATGGGACCCCAAAACATGCTGGGAACTCACCATGACCAAGGAGGGTTTCTCAATCCAGAAGGTTTGGGAAGAGCTTATCATGTCTCATTCAAGGGATCTCTCCATAGGAGAAGGTTGGCATGCCTGTCTCTACATACCTTCATTTTGGAGTCACCCATTCCTCCTTGCCCAAATGTGAAGAGAGAAAAGATAACTCAAATGAGGGGTGAAATTATGTGTAATTAAAATAGTTTGACTTTCAGAAATCTAGTTTTGCAGAAGAAAAATCATAATGACAAAAGGAATATGAAGATGCTAACTTCATAAGCATGAGCTGAAGTGATAATTTTATCTTTCCATCTGACATTATTTTGAACAATATTTAAGTCAAGCTATAATACCTTAGAGTACTACTAATGTGCTGTGATCACCAGACACAGTCACATTAAAATTATTTCATCACCTCAGTAGGAACTGAGTGAACATTTGTTGAGTTGAATTTGGGCAGATTCATATTGCAGAATTTTGCCCTTGAATTTAGTTGAAAAATACAGATAAGAAACAGGCAAATAAAATTTTTCATAATGGCAATAATCTGCATAAATTACGCAGAAAATGTATGGAAAATCTAAAAACATAATCAATTTTTTTTCTTTTTTTTTTTTTTTTTTTATTTTGCTTTTTGCAACCATCTCTGCTCTACTATTTTATACTGCAACAGAAATTCTTGTTCTGCAAGAATTCCTTCCACTCATTAAATCACAGGCTAGGGTGTACCAAAACATATAACAAACCCATATCCTATTGATCCTTCCCTTAGCCCTTATTATCAGCAATCTGATGCTTGTGTAAGAGATGAAGAGTTGAGGAGGGCATAGGATATAAAATAAATTACTTTTCTTCATTGTCCAGCCTTTGTACAGTGTATACCCAACCTCCTCAGAAACTGTGCCATTCCTGTGTTTGAGAGCATGCTGCTTTCAACCATACAAAATTGCATGGAAAAGAAATGTAGTAAGTCCACACACTAATACATTTTTTTCTAGGGAAAGTATGTGGTTGTTCAGGGACAGCAAATTCTGCTACCAGTTAGTTGCTGACTGAGGCTGCTGCGATGCAAGGACAGTTGAAGGCGCAATGGAGGCTGATTTTCAGTGCTTGCACTGGATAATTCTGTGTTCAGAATACAACCATCCTGATACATTAGCCACAGAAAAAAATGGAAGGGTTATAAGTCAGCATGAAATGGCTTCTGTGAACATCTGCTGGAAGCTGGCTGTGTGGCAGTAGATGAATGTGAACTCTTGGAATTAATCAAGCAGGGCATGACCTTACTGAAACATTTATGAAAAAGCAGTTCCACACCATGGCAACAGTCTTTCTCTCTCTCTCCTAGATGCAGAGGGTGTCTCTTCACCAACCCCAGCTTCCACACTTCTCTGGAGAACAAAAGGGACAAGGAGTGCTATTGATGTAATTGTTTTTGTGAACTGCACTCGTCACTTTCTAGCATTCGGGCTGGTGAATACCTGCTTTTCTTGATGGTCTGTAAGCAGCTGTGTAGAGCTCTCACAGTGTACCCTATAAATTTGCTGAGGTGCAGGCTTCATTTTAGTGACAGCAAAAAAGAGAAAATGCTACACTAAGTCAGTGCCAAACAGAACCATTTTAGAAGAGTGCTCTCTGTGTTGTGCTGTTCTCCATTTCACTTCACTCATAGTATAATTTTCTGTGCTTTCTGGAAGCCGGCAGATCCCCATGAAAGGTGGGGTTGAGGTGAAGTCTGTGCCAAGCAAGAACCTTTTGGCCTGTGCTAGATGGAGGTAATAAAATTCTTCATATTAGATCCTCATTTTCCCATGTGTGAGAAACTCACACCCTCACTAGAGATCTTGTCAAAGGTTAAGCTTGTTTGCACAGGCACTGATTTTGTTTTCACGTCAGCTTTAGGTATTGTTCATAGCTACTCTTCATTACTGAATGAAGGATGTTACCTATCTCTGCCATAGAATGTGAACTGTTACTCTTGGCTCTCCATGTGAGGTCATCACTATATTTTCCAACTGTCCATAATAACCTACCTACTGTTTTTCATGCTATGCATTTATTTTATACCATGTCCCTATTTTCATCTGGAAATTGAAAGAGGAGTGACAGGTCAATTGGCACTTGCCTCAAACATCCAAGTAACACTATCCATTAAAAGAGTTAAATTACTGTGGTGTGAAGAGCAGTAAAAAACAAGACACTTCATTTTTTACTGAGAAAAAAAAAAACACCTTAAAATATTATGTTCATAGCTAGAACAATAAATACTAATTGTTTAAAAGTAAACCTCTCCTAAAAAGTAGAACAGATACTCTAGTTTATGGTGGTGTTTAAATGCATATTTTCATACTTAATCAGGTTAACCACTGTCCCATTCTCTGTTATGTTTTGTGACTATTAATCACTGTCAAGTCATGCTTTATTTGTCCTTCTCCAAAACGTCACTCTTTCTTTCAGAACACTAAGCAAAGAGAGAATATAATTATAGATTTGAATTTCTACTTCAGTGTTTTGTACACCTTTTGAATAATATAGGCAAAGTGTTTCAACAGAAATAGTCACCATGCATCTTCTCTTTGACTCCTCCTTTCCAGTCTCCATATTTTCAGCTACTGAAAATAAAAGGTACCAAAGTAATTTTTAGAAATGGCTGGTTTAAATTGAAATAGTTGACACATACCCACTAACTCTGTTTCCTACTTCCAGCTGCAATAAAAAATCCTACCTGAACTATAAAATAAATAACACAAAGGTAGGTGGAACTTGCCTGGTTAAATTTTTCTGTTTCACTTAAAATGACTAAACTCAGCCTTTCCCTCAGTTAGAACACTAAAAACATTTCTCACCTCTATCCAACCCATTCTTGTCACACAGTGTGAAAAGCTGGATATTAGAACTCTTCTGTGTGAATTAACCTGTTGCAGTTAGTCATCACTGTTAATTTCTGAATAAAACAAAGAACTGGCTTCTGGCAATGGACTGGCAAGAGATCAAGTGGTTGACTGAAACCCTAATCATCCTTATCATTTCATAACAAAGCATTTTATACTTTTGTGCAGGACTGTGAGAAACTGAAATTTTTATGGTTCATGCTTTAAACGTTGTTGAAATCACCGAAGTCCTTTTGTTGATTGTAGCACACTGCAAAAAGAAGCAACTGCTCATCTGCGACCACCAAGGCCCACTCATCCCCAAATACATCTCCTGATGGGAGCCAGACTGTGAGTTACTGGACTGTGAATTAAGCCACCTGCCAGAAACTTGAGATAAGATAAAGGTGGTAAATTATTGCCCAATTATCTCAAGTCTAAGGAGAAGTAAACAAGCCTGGAGGGAGAAGAATGTATCCACATAGAAAGGCATTCTCAGCAGCTGTGTGGAAAGTCATCCCTGTCTGGGTTGGGCAGGGGTGGCCACAGCCCACAGACTCATCTGCTGAGGCCAAGTTTGCACCCCACCCCTAAGGGAGAGGCTTTAACCCTGCAAGGAGAGATGGTGCCTCTTATCATGCTAATTGCCCTCCCTTACAGGACTCACTGGGCTGAAAAACTCCCTTTCTACCCCTGGGGAAGCTCAGAAGGGGCTTTACCCCGATATGAGGCAGCTGCCAGGTCTTAGAAGGAGTCATAAACCATCAAAGACCCCTGAAGCACACCCAGGTTCATTTCTGGGGCCTTCCACCAGCAGTCTGCAGGTGATTGAAAGGTAGTGTAGAGATCCTGTGACCAGGGAGGTACCTGGGCATTCCGACTGAGCCTGAGCACATTTTGTGTTTCAGGGGTTTCCCCCACACCCAACAGGACGAAACTGCGTCCATCACTTTGACCAACAGACACTGAAATTGCAACAAACAAGTCTTATCAGGAGGTCCTCAGGTGGTGACATCTTTCCACTCTTACTCCTTCTCTTTCTTTTCCTCGTATGTTTTTTAAAAGTGATATTTTTAAGCTTTCATATGGGTATATTACTATAGATAATAATAACCAAAATGGCTACGTACTTGCTTTCCATTGCAACCAGATTGTTCTAAAATAAGATAGATAGATACAGAGAGAGAGAGAGAGAATTTTCAAACACCAATCAACCAATCATTGGCGTCATTTCACTCTTAATAGTACATAATATTAATAGATATCCCCCAAGGGATCTATTAACAAGGACCTGGGTTATCCTTGCTTTTATCAAGGATACCTTCAGCAATAGCATTTTAGACAGTTTGTACATCTCTCCTTGTTGTCTGTAACCAAATGATGAGCACTGTTTTTATAATAAAATTAAAAGTCTTGACAAAAAACACAAGGGAATTAAACTATCACAGCTAGTAGCTCTTTTTGCAGAATCAACCAAATTATATAAAGCATTTAAAATAATTGGTAGAAGCTTTTCCTGTGGATGCGTGAGTTGACAGATGCCTTCTACGTAATTTGAGATAATTGATAGAAATGGATCCTGTATGTGCTGGAGTGGCCACATAAAATGGAAGGTGATTTGAATTGGAAACATCTGGCCAAATGAGAGATTGCCTCTGAACCAACTGAAGATATTATTGTACAGACCCTTGCATTGAAAGCTCCATTCATCATCTACACAGTGCCCAATCACTTTGAAAGATTCAGAAAGAGAAATATAGAATTTTCACCTTTCACAATAATATTCACACTCTCCTAAATATGCATTTAAACCAGGATGAATCAATATTTTATGATCCCATATAATGAGACTAAAAAGAGAATACAGAAATACAAATTTATCCTCTGCAAAGTAGCTCAGTAAATCAAGGATTTTCTTTTCAACAAAAAACACTGATAAAGTCTGTACAGCAAAAAAATCCCAAATAGGTGGAGCCAAACTCCTAAGAATTCTTAGGAACTTAGAGTCTTCTTAGGAACAAAAATTATTAGGGAGTATTTTTCACAGAAGACACTAACTATAAGTACGCCATATGATTTTAATGTAATTTTGTTAAGAAATCAGACATAACTGGAAGTTTACTATGCTTCTGCTCCATCCTCAATATGAGAATTAAATCTACATCCATATCTCTTATATTTGAAATAGCATACTCTGTGTAATCATCCATTCTTGTGGAAAAGATATAAAGGGAATAACTTTCTGCTGAACATAAAAATATTGAAAATGAAAATATTTTCCAGGAACATATTAATTTCCATTTTTAAGGAAGATGTAAATGTACTGTTGTTCTTTTGTGTTTAAAACAGTATCAAAATATTTTATTAGGACCCCTTTGAATGACTAAACCAAATTATTTTGGTTTAATTCTCTAGTCTCTTCTCATTTCTATGTAGGATCACTGAATTTAAAAATTCACAAAATTCTGCATATTGGAATGGATAACAAAATTTATAGTATTTTCTTAATGTGAAATGGTGTTAAAGATTTCATTTTAAGAAAAGTTTTTGTTTCTCTTTTCCTTTATTTCTTTTCTTTCTTTTCTTTTTTCTTTTCTTTTCTTTTCTTTTCTTTTCTTTTCTTTTCTTTTCTTTTCTTTTCTTTTCTTTTCTTTTCTTTTCTTTTCTTTTTTTTCTTTTCTTTTCTTTTCTTTTCTTTTCTTTTCTTTTCTTTTCTTTTCTTTTCTTTTCTTTTCTTTTCTTTTCTTTTCTTTTCTTTTCTTTTCTTTTCTTTTCTTGAAGCCCTTTCTCTCACTCTCTCAGTCTCTCAATTTATTTTTGTCATGTTATTGTCAACATGAATGAGCAAAGTCAGTTGAAAATGTCCCACTTATCTAAAAATGTCATAGAAATCACTATGTCTTCTTTGGCTTCAGTGAAGCATCACAACCTTCTACAAATGATCTGCCTTTCTTTACCCATGACATAAAGTTAGCATTATCTTTAGATATTCATATTTACTTCAACATTCTCTGTCAGTAAGGATTGACTGACATAGTTGAGACAAAATAAAATATTTCCATAACTTCACAATAATTGATGGGCAATTAAAAACATTTTGTTCTATAAAAACAATGACTTTTTCTGCCTGAGAGGAAATACAAAGAGGAACAAATTCCCAAGTAGAGGATTTTTATGCTCTTAGCAGATTCAAAAAATATTTACCGACAGACCACTAGTGTAAAGTGGTTGTCACACAATATTGTGGGAAAAAGAGATTTCTCTTTCTCTTGGAAAAATATAAGTAGCAAGTAAAGTTTTATTTAGCTCTGACAGAGGGTGTAAGTTTAAGGCAAGAGAAAAGTCAAAGCACAGAAAGTTTCTGTTGTTTACTAGCAATAACTAATACAAGTAACAGGAAGACTTTGGACAGCAGCATTCCCTTCCTTTCTCATGTTTTTTTTTTACCTGTGCTGGAACTGGTTCTCAGGAGATCATTTCACCATTTGAACAACAAGGGAAATCATGGTCGCATCATATTTCATGACAAAAGAGTACACAAAATAACATTTTTTACACTCTCTAAATGTGCATTTAAACCAGTAGTGATTCAGTATTTTATGATCCCATACAATGAGACTAAAAAGTCTTTCTCTCCAGCATGCTTGACCTAAAGAGAGGAAATGAAAAATGGTCTCTAGCTTATCTCTAACTACCTGCCTACCATACTAATGCTGTATCTGGAAAAATGGTAAAACTTAATACATGCATGAAATTCACAGCCTGGGTTGAAGAAAGAAGAATAATTCAATACTCTATAAACAGCATTGCCCAATTCTTCCATGGACAATCATCAGTAGCAATTGTTGCAACATTAAATGTGTTCTTGAGCTGACAAAGGTAAGCTGACCTGGTAAGCTAAAATCTCCTCAACTTTCTCTGAAAGTTTAAGTCCTGAATAAGATGCATTATCCTTGTTCTGGTTAATTTTCTGATACTCTTTTTTTTCACTACTGCAAGCCATTAGTCCGTAGGGTCACTATGACTACATACATGTCGTCATTCATTGTTTTACAAAACACAGAAACTCTTCAAGCATGATTTAATGCCCTTCTAGTCCCAAGAAAATGTGTGTGTATGCATGTGCCTTATTCAACTTAGACTTTATTTATGATTTACAAAAACTTAAGAAGCAGCCATGATCTGAAAACACAAACTGTGTTTATTTAACTTGATAGTACAAACATATATATGTATGCATATTTACATTTATCTTTAAATTTAGTGAAACCTTTAGCTAAGGAATGGTTACAAATATGTTATAACAACGAGAAAAATGTGGGGAAAAACGTGTACCCTCAACCCCAAAACTTTTCTCAGGATACCTGACAGCTAGCACAGAACAGTCGTTCAATTTCTATTCAGGAATTCTCAAGCTCCTGTTAAGATTACTGAGTGTTATTGTTTTACACCAGCCAGCAACTAAACCCCGCATGGGGTCCCTCCCTCACTCCTTCACAATAAGATGAGGGAGAGAATTGGTGGGGTTAAAATGAAAAAACTTGTGGGTTGGCATAAAGTTTAGTAAGTAAAGCAAAAGCCACTCACAAAAGCAAAGCAAACCAAGGAATTCTTTCCACAATTCCAATCAGCAGACAGGTGTTCAGTTATCCTCAGAAAGCAGGACTCCATCTCAAAGAAGGGTTATGGGACAACACTCTCTAAATATTCCCCACTTCCTTCTTCTTCCCCCAGTTTTACAAGCTGAGCATGATGCCATGTGGTTTGAGATTCCCCTGTGGTCATTTGGGGTTACTTTTCCCAGCTGTGTCCCCTCTCAACCTCTGGTGCACCCTCAGCCTCCTCAATGTCAGGGCAGTACAAAAAGCAGAAAAGGCCTTGATGCTTTGCATGCACTACTCAGCAATAACAAATCCATCTTTACATAGATTTGATTTATATGATCGAAGCCTTCTTCATCAGAAACACAGAAGGCAGCCCCATACTGTTGCTGTGAAGAAAATTAACTTTATCCCCATCCAAATTAGCACACTAAGTTTTCTAATGATGCTGTTACACTGACTTAGGAAAAATATTGATATAAGCAACATTTTACTGCAAGCAACATCATACTTTCCTTGATATTGCCAAGAAAGATTGCTCTGGCAAAACAGATGAATATCAAACCAGGGATAGTTACACAAAAAATCGAACACTACTTATCTGAAAAAGGTATAAAGGCCGTCTTTTACGTAAAGTGGAAATTAACAATAAAACTGAACCTGATTCCAAATGCTATGAATTACAGGGTAGTTCAGGATTTAACTGCTCCTTTACTTCCTAGAAAGGGATAAAGAAAGTTTTTCTTCATAGTTTCTTCCAAACTGAGGAAGGCCCCCTCACCTCTGTCACTTATGGCCTGGAGAAAAAGTGTTGGTGATGATGGAGCGTGAGGCAGAAGCAGTGGATAGGGAGTTTCTGTCTCACTACATCTTCCTCCCAACATACATTTGTGGGGAGAAGAAATGTGGTCTGCATCTAAGATATTTTTCATTTCCCTGTAGGAATATTTCAGACTTCTCTGGCTTGAACATAGCAAAAATATTTCCTGACTAGTCCAGGATTTTGGTCCTGAGATGTCTGAGAAGCAGTCTTGATACTTAAGGCCAACCCACATACTGTCTTACCATTTGAAGCTGATTCTTTTGTAAGTACAGTTTTATAACAATGTAATAGCTTCAGCACTGAAATATCAAGGAAATCCATAAGTATATTTTAGATCATTAAAGTAGGTATTTAGAGTTTTCATTGCCATAGATAGGATTCATTGCTCTACTGCGATCTGGGAGGAACTGGAACAGAGACTTAACANATCAGGTTTTAGGAGAAGAAAATTTAGCGAGTTGATGCCCATTAGAAATATTTTTGAAATCTCATTTCTGAAAAAAATCTGTAGTTTCCTGATTTTTTAACAAGGCAAGAACATTCACTGCTTTTACCTGTTTTTATACTGAATGTGACTGGACATTACTGAGGAAGGAGTCTAAAAGTAATATACCATTCAGTTATTTGAAATGAGTGGACAGAGTGAAATATTTGCCTCATGATTATCATCTAGGTCCTTTGAAAAAAGGTGAAGCATGAAGCACCTTCGTGGATGAAGCTCATCACTGGATTGATCAATAGACAGACTTGGCCTTCAATTTTAACGGGAATTTTCCTTCAAATCCTCTTGAGATCCTTCTCTCTCTAAAGACCACACAAGCTCATGCAAATCCTGCATCTGATTAAAAATCTGGGGGATTTCTAGTCACTGTATCTAAACTTTTGGTTTTGAGGTGCTACTTATAACACTCTTCCTGAGATCCTGTTACTCATATCTGTATTAGAACACATGAAGAAATTATAATCCCCTCCTTTTGGCTCATTTAATCACTTCTAGTGTCATAGACAATAATGACAGAAAAACCTACATGATTCTGAAGAGAAAGCCAAAACCAGAAAAGAAACCTGACTGCCATGTGCAATGTTTGTGTCTTAATCACTACTAATACATTGGAAAACTATGAAATAAATTAATCTTTATAAGGTGCAGATGTGACTGAAAATTTAATAGGACCACTTATACTAAGAACATACCTAAAACATAGTAGAAGCAATAATTAGACTGCTTAGGCCTTGCTCTCAACCCCAAACAGTATATGCATTATCTAAATGTCATTTGAATTTAGAAAGTACAGTAATTCTAGCTGCTGTATTAAATCTATTAAAATATTCTAACTTGTAAACAAAATATAGGAAAAAATAATGTGTTTAGTAAAATGAAATTCACATCAAGGCAGAATGCCCTCTGTCCCCAAATTATATCACTCTCATCAAATGTTTATTCTAGACCATATTAGGATTTTAGAAGTACTTTTCTTTCTACTCTATATTTACAATGTCATGAGCCTGTCTGTGCAGTCATTTCACCTTGGAATTAGCTGTATGTATGAGAGCTCACCGAAGGTAGTCAAGGTTGCAACATTATCAAAAAAAAAAGGTTAACTTGGTTAAGACTTAAAAATAGGAAAGAAATAATAATTTGTAATAAATACAAAACCAAGTATATATGTCTTACTCTGCAGACATAAATTTTAGAGAAACAAAGAAGTAGTCTAGGAGGAAAATTTATTTTTAAAATCCCAAATGTCAAACAGCAAATCGGAAAATAAGCTAAAAAAAATTAAATCCTGTAGCACTCCTCCCCACTGCTATCAGTTGTTCTTTGTGTATAACTTTGGCAATATAAGATAAAAGAACTGAAGTTCTGGGGCTATCAATTTTAGCAATATTAGCAATAACTGCTATTTAAAAAGTCAATAAACAGAAAATAAAAATAAATAAAAATACTCTTGTCATATTTGGATATAGTCCCTAGGCAGACATTCTTTAAGGGAAAAAAGCGCCACCAGCTACAGAGAAGCTTTTTGCTCTCTTTGGCTGAGATTTCCATGCAAGCTCATCACATTCCAGACACTTTTCCCTAAGCATATTTCAATTCCTTGATTCTTCTTCCACTTCATAAATATAGTCATTTATATTTCAGTGGGATAAATCCATGAGTAGGCATGTGCTAACGGAATTTGCTGGTAGCATAAATTGAGTAGGAATTTAAATAAAGCTTGAATAGCAAAATATCTTAAGAAAAAAACCCCTGAATGCTCCTGAGAACTAAAGTAACAGGGACAAAACAAAATGCAATGGTACAATGGAAACAACGTGTTTAGTTCTTACTGTGCTTTTGCTCTAAAGAAAAAAAAAAAAAATGCTAGTTGGAACCAGAAGACAAAGTGGAACATCTGATCTTGGAGCAATCAATGTAGAGGAAGTAAATGCATAGCAGACGAGGGTTTTCTATTACAAATAGCAAGGTATTAATTAAATCATGTTTGCCATTACAAAGACCCATTACCATTATCATGTGAGATATTGTTTTGTTCAACCCTACTTGAAAAAGACATATTTATGCTTCAAAAGATGTCAACCACAGAACTAAGAAAGACCCAGAGAATGGCTTTTCACTGCTTTGGCTGGAAACCAGAGAGAATTGGCAGTTTTAAGCAACAAAAATAAAGACTGAAAGAAGATACAAAACTCTTAGGAGAGAGGTAGGAGCTAAAATCACATGGAAGGAGAAGTCCTACTTAGTATGAAGTAGTCATACGTAGCATGCAGGATAAGTGGATGTGAGTAAGGACTTAAAGAATGCAATTACCAGTCTCAAAACACTATCCCAAAGAAAGGAAGTTCTCATAAGGTAAGCCAACAAAAAAGCAACTTAAAACAAGCACAAATGGCACAGCAGGAAGGAGCTAAATCCAGACCTAACAGAGGTGAAGGTCTGGTTAGCACCTGGATAAAAGTTCCCATGCCAGCAAACTGTGGGAAAGGAAACAAGTGCTTATACATGCCATCTCAAGTTACAGAACAAAATCTATGCCCTATGGATAGCCATGACTTGTATACATAGTACCTCCAGACGAATGACTCTGGGGCCCCCACCACCAAGAAAACCAGGGTTAAGAAGGACAAGTAGGATGCCACAGGGATCCATCTTGTGGTGATATCTTTCTATTTAATCCATTTCTCTGTCTCTTGTTTTCCTTCTGCTCTTTTCCTGTTTCTTTCTGCCTTTTTGTCTGCCTTTTTTACTTTCAACCTTAACATTTTTCATTAAATAAAATCTGTACTATTGACTTAGGCATATGGTCTTGTAATTCAGGCAGAGGCATCTCTTAAGCAGATCATAATGGTATGAGGGAATGAAAGGAATCTGAGGCTGGAAACAGGAAGCAGCTTCCTGTGGGATGGCAACCCTCTAAGTTGAATATCCATCCCACATCATTCACTTGGGCACTTAACATAATACAGAGCTTGTTCATGTCTGTTGTACAAGGGAGGCTGCATGTGACTGTTTTATATTTGCCCTGCTTTGAGACTTGTTTCTTATTACATCAGTTTATGTGCTAAGTAGATAATGGATCCCCATTAGCAGGAATCACTGTCAGGTGTAGTCAGGTGAGTTGCAGACCAGCAATTTAATCTGCTGCTTCTTTTCTAGTACCTTTAGACCTAAATACCTGAAAATCTTACTCATACTGCTTCACTCTAGTTTCACCTGTTTTACAAAGTTGTATCTGTACTTAACATTTTCTATTGGCTGTTTTTTTATGTGAAGATATATCATGTTCTAGTAGCAGTTTAGCATGAATTAGACCAAAGGATTAATGAAACTTTTATACAGTTGTTTTATCAATTGTACATTTATTACAGCACTAACTATTGCAGCACTAACTACAACAAATCTGTTTAATTTGGACTATCTAATTCTTAAGCCTATCTGTCAAACCTATACCTTCCCAGCTCCTGTGTGAAAACTAAGTGGTGAATTTTAGGGTCATTTGACTCTGACATGTGACACAAAATTAAGGATGATGGTATTTTCTGCAGCGTATAGCATCCACATCAAAAATATAGTCAAGGACAAAGTTATGAAAGCTTTTCTCAGGAAGCTGTCTCGGTTTAGAGACAAGTTTAGGAGAAAATGCTCTGGAACTAGTGCTTCCTCTAAAAAAGGGTTCCAACAATCCCCTTCTGCCAATGAGAGATTAATACTAGTGGATGAAAGCAAAAACCCCCAACAGTTTATTGACAAACAGAGTGCCCACATGGCATGGAGAAAAAAAAAGGCATAGATACTGGATATTGAATTGTCCGGCCTTACACGCCCACACGAGAACCAAAGAACCCAAAATGTCAGGGAAAGAAGAAAAAACTCCAACACTGGTCAGCAATGTAGTGGGGAGAAAAAAAAAGGCACTGGCTTCTGTCTCAGGGAAGAAAAAAACCAAAAAGTTCCTGCAGCAGCTCAGGCAAAACTAGGTGGGAACCTGGTGAATCTCTGATGTTGGTCCCTTCCGCACAGCACATGAAGTTGAGGGATTTAGTGTCCTTTCTTCTGCTGTGGTGGTTTTTCCAAGGTCTGGGGCTGAGATGGAGTGGCTCCTCAGCTTCCTACTGGCCCCAGGCTGATTTACCTCCCATTGATTGTCCTCTCTGATCTTGGACCAAAACCAAACCAGTTCAAGAAAACCAAAGGCTACCAAAGGATTGCTGCCACAGTCTCCAAGGCCCGGGAAAGGAAAAAAACCTTGCCTAAGCTAACAAAAACCAAGCTAAGCAAAGGAAGAAAGCCCAATCTGCCCAGCATCCGGACGCCTGGGGTGAGGCTCTTGAAAAAGCCCATTGAAGAGCCCCAAGGCTCCCTCCTCCCCCCAGACTCACTGACATTTCAAATGGCAAGCAGTCATCATGTTCCAGCATAACACAAATTATCCATGTGGAATTCATGCTTTCTGGTTTGGTTTTGAGTTTGCAGTTGCAATATCTTACCAAACTTATTGAAAAGAAAGTTCTCAAGAACTAACTTCAATAGAATAAGAAGGAAAAGAGCTTACACTGTTTCAGTATCCTGTCTCTTGTGCCTTGTTCAAAATTTTGAGTTCAGAGCTCTAATAAAGAGAATAAAAGGACAAGCTTAGCAGAATGCTTTGGGGGGTAAATGGTTGCAATCCTTTATACTTTTTCCTTTCATCAAAACCTGAGACTGAAGAGTACTTAAATTCACATGTTTACTTATTGGCACTCAAAAGCAGCAGACTTTTCTGATCATAAAAATGTAAAAAACATCAAGAATTGTGATGCTAGTCTGTGGGAAAAATAGCATGTGAGTGACTAGATAACTTCTGTTTGAAAACATATCCTTTAGTGCTGCTGGAACACAAAAGGCTTGTTTTCTTCAGCAAACACATCCTTCCAACACAACAGTCAGACGAGGGGTAACAGGAAATGAGAAATGTAGCCAGTTACACTAGATGAAATTGGAATTTTGCAATCACAAATATAAAGGTAAACTTTATTTTCAAAAGCAAGTGGAAGGAAATGGAGTGCTATTCACAAATCCTGCTGTTATTTGCTGTAAATCCCCAAGCATCTATTTAATCCACATAACTTTACATCTAAGTATTACTTTTGGAGTTTGAGTCAACATCCAGGGAAAGATCTGATTGCATGCCTGCAGTAAGGTGTCTAAGTGTATAAATTTGTATGATTTTTACTGTTGAAGAGTTGCCATTTCCATTTATTGTGGAGTGGTTTTCAAATGTTTAGAACTAATGAAATTTGGGCCAATTAATTGCGCGGCTTCACTTCAGGTGTCATGGCTAATTTCAGAAACGTAATTTGACCAAATGGTGCTTCTAGTAAAAAAAAAAAGAAGTATCAAATTAAAAGCAACCATCACTGTACCTTTTGTTCTTCAAGTCACTAAAGCATGACCATGATCAGTAAGTGGCCTCAAGTTAATAATGCCATGGTAATTTACAAATAGAATACAGTTAAAATATTTGTTAATGTTTTGGCACTGTGGTGTGATGTAAACAAGTGCAACAGCAAAGATTGCTCATTCACTTTTCTGTTGCCCATGTGACTCCAATATTTAATTTCAGACTTGTCTTAAAGATAACAGAAAATATTTGGGTTTACTGGTGAGAGCAAGAAAGGTTTAGCTGTTGAGTGGTGTGTGTATTTTTTAATGCTAGGATTAGAGGAATCTAAAAGTTGCTGAAGCTACAACCTTTGTAGGTAGTTGTTTTCAAGGGGGAGAAGGTTGCCACAGATTTACAGATACAGGTTGCTGAAGGAAGATATTTTTCTGATGAAGATACGTACCCTCTCTTGTGGCCCTCATTACTCCTTTTGCTTCAAGCAAAGGAAGAGTAGGCACACTGTGGGGAGGTGGGGAACAACAGAGTAGCAAAACAGATTTTGCACTGTGTCAAGTAGAAGTGCACACTAACAGTGCAATTTTGTCTATATATTCTTGGCAATAAAATAATAACTTTAAATATTCTAATATTTAATTAGTCTAATATCATTCAGTTGTGTAGAAGGTCATGGCTGGGTTAATACAGGAAAAAGAATAAGTGAGGACAAGAGACACCAGCCTACACTCCTGAACTACACTATATCATTCACAAGTGGCAAACTGCAGCTGCATCTACTTTTTCTTCTCATGCAGTACAAAGCCCTCATGCAATACAAGTCCTTATAGAAGCATCTACTTAAAAGTTTTTGATGAGAACCATTACTTAAACTCTATGGGAATCTAATTTTCTATTGTTCCATATCTTTATGTCAGTTATAATGCTCAAGCAAAAGGATCAAGAAATATATGAAGTGCAAAATGGAAATGACAGTCTGAGACGCAGAGACTTTCTTCTCTGTGCTGATTTAGTATCTTCTTGATTCCTCTGCAACCTTAAAACAGAGTTAGTCTATAAAAGTTTATTTAGTACACAAAAAAGGTTGCTCTTTGGCTTCACAAAACTGAAAAATATTCCAAATAAAGATCAACAGAAAACTCCAAACCTGGGTTAACTTTCTACTAATGTATCCAACAGATTCTCAGTTGTTCTGTCTAATGTCCACACAGATACCCATCTCTAATATTTCCTTTAAGTTTTTCAACAATTAAAGGAAAAAACGTTAATTGGAGAGCTAGAAGAGCAAAGTATGTTATGTTCTGAGATTAAGAAAATGTCTTTAAAGATTTGTGGGCTTTATCTGGTTCAACTTTCTTTTTTTCATTGCAGGAGTCCAACAAAACAGAGTGGTAAAGATTATTCTGACTTCATCTTGAAATGATACAACAAATTAGGGGTGCAAATGAGGTTTGTTTGGGATTTTTTTATGTTTTTTAAGTCAGAATCACCTCTTATGCTGTAAGCAATGTGACAAATTCAAACTAGGAGTGAGCTTCTTGCACACACATCTCATCTATGCTTCCTTAAAAATACAGGCAGTCCATGCAGATGAGAGCATTAACTAGCTGTTCCAGGAAGCTGACTAGTGGAGAGGAGTGGTGTGTTTGTAGAGTCAGGAAGGCCTTTTTGGTCAGTATACTGCATCACTTACATGGCAGAAAAGAACAAGAACAGGAGTGGTGAAACTCCAACGAGGCTTTATTTCTACTAATTTATATATTTTTAGACTGGGACAATGACAACTACTTCTGATTCACCAAGATCAGAATTACAGCTGTGTTTTTCTATTATTACTACTATTATTATTTTCTTACAGCAAAAGCTTCTTTAATGTCTCTAAAATGTAATATCAGCTGCAGTGCTAAATTCCACAGTTAAATAGCAACTCATACATTTCACTGCAGGTATCTACTTTCAGTTACCAGAGGGCCTTACAGTAACCCCATTTGCTATGGCCTGGGAAGTAGGAACACTGACGAATAAAGAGGCAGACATATTTACCCATGTGCATTTGCTTTGGTTATATTTCTAATAGGCTCAATTGCTTAAGGAACCTTCTCTTTCCATCTAAACCTTCGTCACACTCAAATCTAATTTTGATGCCCTTTTGCTCAGCTAAGAGGCAGAGTGATTGATCTGGGATTGGGAGCAAAGGACTGCTGAAAATGCTTTCCCTCTTGTAATTTCTGTGGTAGCTTATAGCCTTGGTGTTTTCCCTTCAAGAAGTGAAGGACAGGGAAAGGAAAGGACAATGGTCTCAGATGCATTTTCAAACTGTAACCTCTCTTGTCTCATCTGGGGTCTGCAGCTTTGTGGTATGGTGATAGATGAGATCTGTCACTCCTGTGCAAAGTCCGAGAAAATCAGCTGTTTGTGAAGCCTCATATATCTGCTATAGCACTGCAGATGGCCTGAGAGAGGCTCTTGCTTTAGGAGCAGAAATATGCCTTTTTACTCTTTACTCACTACTTTGCAGTGGCAAGACCAGCATCAGTCAAAGGATTTTATCCTCAGTCCTGTTACCTTCTCCCTGAACAGCAGAGGCCATTTTCATCAAGCCTCCCTTTTTTTAGATTCTTCCTCAAATTTTATTTTTTCAATTAAAATGACAGGAGTTCTACTCAATACCCTGTTACTTTCATAGAACATAAAAATAGGTAGGTGTTTTTTACACAGCTAAATTACATTATTTTCCCTGAAGGAATTGCAGTTTTGATACAGAAATACAGTTGATATTTCTTTTATTAATCAATAAAACCAAATTTGTTTCTAACACAGTCAGGAAGAATTGAGAACACAGTGTAGCTTGGTACTTTTATTTCTTTTCTTTGCTCTTGTGTAGATGACCCTTGTTTATATTATGTTAAATATAAGATTAAAAGCCCATTGAGACAATCACTGCATCTCTGCCTCTGTGAGGAACTTGGAAGCCTAGGGAAGCCTAGGCTACTCCTGTAATAAGTCATCCAATAAAAGAGAATCAGGATTGAATGGTCTAAGGATTCTTACATGAAACAAATAAAGAAACAAACAAAAACCCCAACACAACAACAACAAACCAAAAAACCAACTGAAACCCAAAAAATCCCAAAAGCCCAAGAAAAGAAAACCAAAAAAATCAAAACCCAACCGACCTACCAGCCAAAAAAAAAAATTAGACCAAAGCCAAAGAAAGAAATCAGCCAACCAACTAAGTGACTGACCGACCAATCTAGCAGCTTGGCCTATCCAATGAGTTGAGGTAGAGTGAAAACAGCTATACAAAATACTAGCCCTGAAGAGATTGCACTCTAATGAGACAAGAATGGGGAAGATTTTATTTATTGTCCTTCTGTCATTGTTTAAGTGCTTATCTGATTTTTTAAATACTTACCTGATCTTTATGTTCTAGTTTTGCTTTTGGATTTTTTTACCCTATTGAATAATCCACTCTTAAAGAATGTGAAAGAGTAGAATGTGAATAATAAAAAAGCATATACATATTTGTGGTTTTGAGATGCAATCCAGTCAGGAACCACTGTCTTCATAGGCATAGAAAAGACCCACCCATGTGTTTAAAAAAAAAAGAAAAAAAATAGATTTTGATGCTATACTTGCTGGAATAGTCCAATTTTCTGTTTGGTAACAATGTCAGTGAGCAAGTATCCCATATAGACATATATGGGTATGTGCAAACCTGTTCAGTTCATCTTTAATTGAAACTCTGCAATAAACCATTTGGCACTGAGAGGCTTTGCTAAACTCCCAATCTGACTCTCAAATTAGCACAGCTCACCCTGCTGTACTTAGCTGCTTGCATACTAACTAGGTGATCAATTTTCCTTTTATTGTAGTGCTTAAAAATGTGTTGTCCTGCTTCATTGTACTCTTGTTCTTAGTCTTTCATGAATAATTAGCAATCAAAAAGGAAAGGTAGTTGGTTTTTTAAAGTAACTTCCCCATTAATCATCTGTGATTAGCTGCAAAATCTCCAGGGCTACTATCATTCTTTGAAGCTCTGCTTAGTATCATTTGGTTAGTTCTTGGCTGCCGACTATGCCAGTGATAGAACTGACATGGCCATTTAAAATAAAATCCCTTGATCTGCTTTTTGTTCTGAACTTTCATTCTCAGGGTGCTGTACTAGTCCTGCACTTTCATTCACACACCGAAGCAGACAAAGAATCTCACTGGATTACAGAAATTTAACATAGAAGAACCTACACAGAAGATTCTAATAGTTATGATTATCTCAGTCTACTTTATACATTAGAACTGTTGTACATTATTAATTATTAACTATGTGACCTCCACAATATCCTTGCAAGACAGGTAATTATTAGTTACTATTCCAGTTTCACACCCAATAAAAGTCAGACATGAAAATACCTGATTCTGCAGTGATCTTAGCAACAGCAGCTGAACTGCAGAGGAGATTAAGGAAATGTATCACTTTTGGGAAGCCCTTAATAGTTGATCAGATTTTTATCCAAGTGTTTATTACATGGCTATATTTAATAAAGAAATATTCAACACCCTGAATCTCTTGCTAAAAGCAATAGGGTGTCTGCAATTGCTCAGCATGGGTACTGTCTCTATTGGATCTTAAACATGAACAAGCCTCTCTTGAACATCCTAATATATCTGGACTTGATGTTAAAATGGGAATTTGTAAGTTTCTGTCACTATTTCAGTTTATTCATGGAGCTGTGCCACCCACAAAACACTTCCTTAAATCTCTTGTCTGCACTCCTCAGTACAAACAGGAGATCTGAGAAGCGAAGGTCCATAATTCTTGTTCAGCAGGCAAGGGCTAGTTGTGCTGACCCCAAGTAGAGCTGGTGTAAGTCAACCATCCTCCTCCACCAACAAAGGACAGCCCAGGGCCCATTTGTCTCTCTCATGGGACAGCAGGCTGCAGCCAGGATCTCCCCTTGAGCAGGGACACCTCTCAAGGTTACTCCTCAAGGCTTGTTGTAGCAAATCTTTTAGGATCAGTAGGATCCTAAACTTTGAAATCCCACCTAAGTGATAGAAAGGACTGATTGTGCCCATGTCATCATTCAGACATGGACCAAGTCTGGGATTAAGTCTGGATGCATGTGAACTCCCCTCATGAAAGTAGTTTAGAAGGCAACAGGGTCCTTTCTGAACCTCTGACTCAACAGCAGGGTCTCCAATAGCTCTGCTTGACCCTGTCCCTTTATGCAGTAAACACTTAAGAGCTCCTTGCCATCACATCTGATTTAACAACTGTCACATTTACTATGAAACTTTGGTAAATCCCTGGTTTAGACCAATGTTACTGTTTCTCTCACAAGTTAAAAATGCATCATCCTGGGGTAAGTTGATGGAGTGTGTCTGTACATCTGTTTCAGTCATCTCTGGAAATACAAGGAGGTTGGTGCACTCTCTCCAAAGAGCCTTTACAATGCAAATTCCACACTGGAGGAAGGATTCCCCAAACATACCGCTTCCAGATTAGAAAAGATAGGACCTGTCATACTTAAGAAGGATAGAAAGTCTGAGCAGTCAATACAACAATGAACAGCCTGGAGCAAAGTTTTTGGTCAAGTAAGACATTTTTTTTTAATTATTTATTTATTTNCTAAATATCCTGAAATATTTGAGTGGAATACAAAAATAAATGACACCTCCAGGAATGGTTTCTTGCACCAACACAGATACATATACATATACTCTACAAAGACTAAAGAAACTGTCAACCAATAAAAAGATAGCAAGGAATAAATGAGGCACAATGTTATCCACCCAGTTTGAATTTGGCATGAATACAGAAACTGCCTTACTTTTTAGGAAAAAACCCCCAAAGGTTATTTTTTTGTTTCAAGTTATATCTATTCCAGGAAAAACTTCTGCAAAAAGCAGTCAGCCCACAGACTAACGCAGTAAAGAGCTATTGACAGCTAGATGAAGTTGACACAAAGGGCATGTTTTGATTTTTTAGAATCTATTTTTGAAAATGCATTTTTGTGAACAGCAACCTGGCATTTTTAGTAACTTAAATATGAAATAGAATTATTATATTTAGGGTATGTTTGCCCAAGTTATATTTTCAAAGTGCAAGCATTGTCCATAATAAGTATGGTAGAAACACATAAAGAAGCTCTTTGTGCAAAAGAAAATCTAAAAAATATGCTATACACTTGCTGACAAATAGCATATTATCATAGAGATATATTCCTCCTCTTTCATGTAAACATATATCTTTCAAATGAGTAGTATCTATTAGAATTTTGGGGTCTTGATGGGTGTTATTTCACTTTGCAGAGAAATTTTCTTACTTTTTTGATGTGCTCTATAATGCATTCAGTTGCTCAGTACTGAAGCCAAATATATGGATTTAAAGGCTAAGTTTTAGCCTTTTTTCTCTTCAGGGAGTTTTTAATGAGAAAACCTTAATATAAGAAAATATTGGTTAAGGAAGGCAACACTTGCACTGCCGCTGTGATACATGCTATACTTCTGTTAACTTTGCAGAAGAAAGTTAAGAGACAAAACCTCTAAAGGACTTTCATACTCACATTGTAGTTACATGTTCCTGCCAAAGGGGAACTGAAATGAAGATACGTTGGCTCCAGAGTGCAGCTGGGTGAACTGAGTTCAAAGTAATTTTTCTGAGAAGCAGATCCGTTGAAATCTCGTTTCCTAAGGTGCTGTGCTGAACACAGATTTGTGACCATCTTTGTGTCATTCTCAAGAAGGAAAATGACTGGATGACCAAGCAAACACTGCTCTTCTGCCTCTGTCACTGCACATAGGTGAGTCTCATCGCCGAGGTTACCCAGGATGCCCCTCTTTTCTCTTTTCCACTATGATACATCCACTGCAGTTGAAAGGCACCACTTACTACACAGGTACAATTATCTGCCTGTGAACAAATAATGGGGGCAGGTGCTAGGACATTTGGACCTATTAATTTTTCAGACACAGGAAGCACATAAGCACAGACAGAGCAGGGCTTTATTGCAAAAAAATTTACAGTGAAAAAAGGTTAAGCAAAATTCTCTCTGGTGACTGACTAGATTCATACTCAAATTTCCCTGGAGGAATAGATGTGTCTACCTAGAGGCAAATCTGGGGTTTCTGCTGGAGAAAGACTTGACCACATCTTACATATTTGCTAAAATAGCAGGATTACATTAAAAAAAGCAATTGTTTCAATACTCAAATGTTTACTCTTGTAGATAACTTCAGTCTAGAACAAAATTTTTGGGGCATCTCCTATATTAATTCTTTTTCAGGAGTCTGTTTTATTCCACAGTAACATATTGTACCTACATACTAAGAGGACAAAAATAGATTGAAGGAAAAATAGAGCAGCCATCCTTTAAACTCATTAGAATGAAGCAGTGAATATTTTTAGTGTGATCTCTGTTGACCCAAATCCATAAAATCTCCATCTTATTTAAACTAAAAATAATTTATGCATGGTTTTCCTCATAGCATGCCTATTTTCTTCTCATACCACCAAGGACTAAGTTAGTGGGGTTTTCAAACTTATTTGTTTGTAAAAAGTGACTTTGATATCTGAATGCTGACCTGTGTTGATACATGTGAAACAAACCTTGTGTTTATAGCAAATGGCAGTACCAATGACAGCCTCCTGTCCCATCAACAACCTCAAGTCCTACAAGAAACAGAGAAGGTGTAAGATATCAAAACTATCATTCTCTTTCTGGATTTCCCCAAAATACAGAGTATTCTGAACTACCTAGATTTCACTGAGCATCTCAGGAAACTGCTATTTGAAGAAACCTTAGATTGTTAGGTCGTCAGATACCACTTCTTATATAGCTGACTTTTCCTTGGTTTTGGAAGAGCATTCTACTGTGAAGGGTTGTAGGAGGAGAAAATCAGACCATAGTTAAATTAAGAGCTACAGTCCCTCCTGTCAGGAAATATTCATACCTTCAAAAAGTGATGATGGTTGTACATAAAGAAAGATATGGAAAATGTGAGAAATGAGTAGTTAGTCATAAAGTCATATAGTCATAGAATGGTTTGAGTTGGAAGAGACCTCAAAGATCATCCAGATCTAACTCCCCTGACACAGGTAGGGATGCCTTACACTGGAACAGGTCACTCAGAGCCACATCCAGCCCGGTCTTGAACACCTCTGGGGCTGGAATCCAGTCTCTCTGGGGACAAACTCTTTCACTGCCTCACCATCCTCACAGTAAAGAAGTTATTCGATGATCTTATCTAAACATATTCCTCTTCATCTTAAGGCCATCTCCCCATGTCTTACCACTACAGGCCCTTGTGAAAAGTCCTTTTCCAGCCAAAAAGAAATCATGGCATTCTTCAGGTACTGTAATGCGCTATAAGGTTTACTCAGCACATTCTCTTCCCCAGTCCTAGCAGCTCCAGTTCTCTCAGCTTGTCTTCACAGAAGAAGAATGAAGAACTAAGATCTTAAGAAGGTATTTCACTATTAGTAATATTGAAGAAATGGTGAATTCAGCTTTACCTGCCAAGCCACCAATGTTTTCATTGACTTGGAATATTTCCTGAAACAAATGTCAATATTGCAAACCATTTTTTTTCCTAGAAGTTATGTAGTAATTGGTGGAAAATTGATTTGTGGTATGAACTGAAAATGTCATACCTCTAATTTTAATTTGTCTATACCATTTAATTTATCATGTTCTGATACTTTATAGGTATGTATAAGTATCTGCATCTCACAAGCCTTTTTGAATACCTATTCATGTTTTCTTTTCTTTTTGGCTTCCAATTTGTACTCTGTTGTCATAAGCCATATAATGTCATCTACAGCTGAAGTATTAAAAAAATAGTTAAAGAGCAAGAGGCTAATATTTGAATTTAATTTTTTGTTTCTAAACAGTGCAGTCATTAGGGAAAACTATAAAGAAATGAAAAAAAAAAAAAGAAAGACAAGAGAGTCAGGGAAAAAGAAAAGTTTTTGATTAAGAAAAATGCTGAATTCATGTCTGGTCTTTTTTATTCAACCAAGTCTTCTCATATGCAGCGTAGGTGGTAAAATGGTCCTAACTTTCCCATTGTTTCTCTGTACAGAATTTACAGTGGTTTGTTGACTGGAGGTCACACAAAAGCATTCATTAGCTGAACTAAGTAATCCCCTTCTTTTAACTCCAAAAAGCCTAGAACAATTAATTTCTCTTTAATGATCATGCATAGTTCTTTTAGAGTTTGCTGATAATGAATACCTTTTCTCACTGAAGTGGAATTGATCACAAGTTTACACTGTCGCCTAACTGATTCAACATGACAAATGTCACAGATCAGACTTTCAGAGCTGTTGCTTTTGCATACGTATAGCAAAATCAATTTAAAAGGCAATCCATACTACAAGTGTAGAGAAGTAGTTATTAACACAGTATTATAAAGAAGTCAATCCCTCCAAGAAGATTTACTTCTGTTGAGTAGATGTATGCAATTTATTTCATTAACTTAATTGAGGTGCACTGACTTCCTTCCCTTTTTATTCCCATATTACCTCTTTCCTAATCCTGGTTCACAATCATTGCAGTGAATGCCACGAAAGCTAATCGATCCATTTCAGTTTAGGAAAAAATGCCCCCAATTGATGTTTTAGCTGTCTTTTTAACAATGTTAAATGGCTGGAAACTGTTGAGTGAAAGACTTTTACTGCTTGCTGCAAGTGAATAGTGTAAACAGTATTGATCTGCTATGAGGGCTTTACAGTAGAGAAACATTCAGTACATTATTTAAAGGATAAATATCTATTCGATTTATTCCTAGCTTTTATCCGAACATTTATAAGGTAGCTTTTCCTTCCTTTGCAAAGTTTTCTTTAAAAATAAAAATGACATTCAAGCCTCTGTTTTAGATGGACTTGCTCCTGTTATCACCAGCAAAAGCTGAAATCCTCTCAGGAAGAAAAGGAAATAAAGCAGTGGTGGGAGATTTGATGTTCCTGTAAGTGATGAAAGTGAGAACTGAGCATGAAGAAGAGGAAGTGAGAAATTATTTAGATCTTCCAAGCTGGAGCCAGATGCCAGAAGGCAAAGCTAGAGATACTAGAAGGCACAACCTGGAATCTTCAAATCTGCTACAGGTTTGGTTATGATAATATTCATCAAAAAACTCTGAAAGTGACAACCCAGAGATCACAAACTTGGAACAATAAGAACTAAAGGAACCCCAGAGGCTACAGTTGTGACAGAGGAAAAAAAAACAACATGCCTGATTTTTCACATATGATATGAAGGACATTTTTTTCATGATTTGTTCAGTGCTTTCCAGAGAAAGGATGGGGTTTGCTGCTTTCAACACACAGCATTTAATTCCTATGTTAATAAATCTATACAAACAGAAAGGCAGAAAGTGCTGTTTGTGATTGTATGGTTAGATTATAGTATTTTATGCTTTTATTTGTGTTGCATGGCTATGTACTCTTTCACTTCCCTCATTCATAGAAGTCAGTTCATCAGATATCCTTTTCTTAGCAGCTTGCATTTGTGGACTGCAGAGCAAAGTACTTTGAACTCCTTCATGGAGACACACAATGATCAGATCTAACTTTAGCTGGTGTGACAGAAAAAAACACAAAGGCTTTTTCTTCTCTCAGAACAAGCCAAAGATTGCCTTAACTCACCTATGCAGAAGACCAGATCAGTACAAGATTTCAGTGTGAACTGACAGTACAAGAGATAAATTAGCATAACTGACTCACTTGTGGAGATTAAATAGCCTTTTACTGCATATGTTTACCAAGGAAAATGCTCCCTAGTGGAAGGCTATAAACAGTTAAGATGGATTTGATGAGAATTTTAATTGCTGTTATGCAATTGGTAATGGAAAGATTTTATTAAATGCCATGTGAAAACCAATTGATGTTTTTGAGAAAAAAAAAACACCTTGGTAGCCCAGTGTTTGGACATACTAGTACTTCACACAGGAAGGAGGTACTTAATTTTTGTTCCCATTCCTTCTATCTGACTTTTAAGACCAATTTCCTTAAGACGGCTAAATCACATTTCAGTGAGATAAGAGAAACTGCCTTAAAGCAAAAACACCTAACCCCCACCATCTTTTTTTCCTGAATACAGCTGAAAAATTGCAGTGTGGGCCCTTGCCTTTCTCCTCCTCAGAAGCAACTAAGTAGTTTGAGTACTCCTTTCAGGAAGAATTCAAATAGATTAATTTTTTCACATGATGGTAATTTGCTTTGCACAGGAAGCACCTAAGAGCAATGCTGTAGGATGTTATAGGGTTTTTTCCAAATCTTCCACTAGAAACTGTTCCATTTTGCATGAAACTATTAAATATTCACCACCTCTCTCACCAGAAGGATAGAGGGAGAGGACATAGCTGCATAACATAATGGCTAGCTCTGAGACCTGGCTTTCTTGCTCCAATGGATACTTCAATTCCCTGCTCCAGTTGGTTCATGAGCTAGGACCCATGTCTTCTTCTTCCCAAGTGAATGCAGTAACAGGCTATCACATCACGCTTAGCTTCTCCTCTAGAATAATTATTTACTGGGCCTGGCAGGGTGCAATAGGATTTGGTTAGTGCAGCACTCACAGCAGAAACACATATTCAGCTCTTCATTCTTGCCTGTTTGTCACTCTGAAGCCAAATAAAGAATCCTGCTGTCCTACTTGCCCAAAGAGAAAAGGGCAGTACTGCCTTCACCACACCTAGAATGCCCTTGTCTGGATGCAGTGACGTATGCTCCACATATTTGTGTTAAGTTACAGGTATGAGGACATGGGTGTAATTTCTGTGTAAAAGAGGACTGTAAATGCTCAGCACTGCCATTAGGTACAAATGTCCCACAGTCACTGGGGCACCTAAGGGGAGTAAAATCTCTTGGGGTGCACTACATCTTGGTAGGGCTTTAGCTGGAAGAAAACTCCAGAAGAGATAGCACAAGTCAGATAAACTCCTTCAAGAAATTATGAGATAGACACTATGTTTATTGGGATTACACCATGATGGCTTTTTTCAGGGAGAAAAAAAAAAAAAAATCACTATTTTAGATATGAAAACATATTGGAACCAAACAATTTGGTGAGGCTTCTAAGGTGGACACTTTCTTGGTAGGCAGCACTAATTGCTGCAATAGCTTTTAGGTGTTCTAATGCACTCAAGTGAATTATGCACCACACTGCTTCTGAATGACACAGCCATTTCTGACTCCATTAATATGGAAGATTTCAGCCAAATGCTTTTAAACGATAGCTTCTCTTTATTTGTAATTTCAGACTCTATTGATTTCCTTCTGTTCCCTTCATTATGATTTCAATTGATTACCTTGGCAACTGCAATAACAATGATTGCACTTGACACTGTCTGAGACTCTCAAGATGGTATTTGAATAGGAATGGTATAATTTGGGGGAAAATGGCTACAAGAACCTGCCATTAATGTTACACTTACACTTTACTTTTATTGACTTCACTCTCTAACAGGCCCTTGTCAGGGACTGTCTTGCAAATATTGGTTAGGATTTCAGTGACTCCTTGAAGTAAAAGATTCTTATTAACAAAGAGAACACTTTTTTGTGCTAGGTGTTTCTTTTTCAGCACTGTGACACTTCATGGAAATGTCCCACCCTACATGATTTTTGTTCCCTTGCCAGAAAAGCTACCAGTTTTTATAAACAGTATTCCTGGCCAAGGGCTTTCTTTTACTAAGTGTATTATGTCCTTGCACACGGAAGAATTTCAAGTACAAAGGCATTACTTTAGATTAAAAGTTAACATGGATTTATTCGGTTTCATTGCATCTTATGCCATATAGATGAGAAATTCCACATATCTTTCTCTGGGGATAAGTGTCTATTAATATTATGCAGCATTTCAGTTCTTCAGTATGCAGTTGAGCTTTATTCAAGAACTGTCCACAACGTAGTACCAGTATCCTACCTTTGGAAATAATACTATACTAGAGGCCTCTTTTCATGTTCAAGGTATGTTAGAACTGTATTTATGTCAGTGGAAATATTGCAGATGAAAGATTAAAGCAAAAGAGGAACATCCTTCTCTGAACATTACAAAAGGTAATTCACATTTATGAATATAATTTTAGAAAGAAACTACTTCAGTTTCCTGTTTGTCACTGGGTCCATGACTGTTCATTTTTGATTTTATGTCACATAATCAACAATATCTTCTGATTAAAGCTACCTTCTAAAAATGTCAGTCATTTGGTACTTTATATAATAAGAGCTTTTCTGCTTCTAAACCTACTATTTCAATTTCAAACAGAAAGAGAGGACATACCAAAAAAATGGACCCTTTAGCTTAAAATCTAGGGAATTGGAAGTGATATATAGCAAAGGAGTAATTTTAGCAATCTGCCTTTCTGTTATCAGTTGTTCAGTTGCAGTGAAGAGCAGTGCTCTTCTTCCTCAGCCACTCCATCATAGGAAACCTGAATAATTACAATTAGTGACTACTGATAGTTGAAGTCATAGGTTAGGAGAGGAGCATTGGAAGTCAGACATTATAATTTTCTTCAACATGATAGTACCGTTCTGCAGTCTGACCAAGAGACTCAACTAGTATGAGAGTCAAGAAAAGGTAATTGTAGAGTAATGAATATTGCATGCTTTCACTATGCTTTCTACTGAGAATATTTATCCGTAATTATCCATATCAAAAATGGAAGTGAACTTTTCCTTTTATCCCTTGCCCTGATATGCTTGGTAAGGTAAGAAAACTCTTGGGTAGCCCAAGTCAGTCTTTGATCAGACTTTATAGACATGAAATTCAACTATGCAGAAATTTTTAAAAGTGATTCAGCCTGCTCCTTTATCTCTGGTGTCATTCAGGGCAATGCAAATTTTACCCTAACTCACATGGAAACACTTTAGAAAGTATGCTAAAGGAGTTCCTGAAAATTTCTGATTCAATCTCATAGGACAGTTCCAAGTAGAAAATGAGTAGTGTCCTTGTATTGGTCTATATATTTGTTTTACATGGATCATGAAGAAATGTGAGAAGTTTAATTTCATAAAATGACATCTTGTCTTCCAACCAATAGCTAGATGCTACCACCAAGTCAGGAAAAACTGGTGACATCAGTAACTCTAAAGGCAAACTTCAAAATAAGGTAAGTTTTTTTGAAGGACAATAAGAAATTATAGTTCAATAGAATATTGTACAAAGTTATATGGTCACCCAATAGGGAAATGCCAAATCATTTGGGAAAATGGATACATTACTGAGAAGTCCTAATGCTGTAATTCATTCACTTAGGAATCCTGGAGGAATTCTCAGCCACACAGCCTGAGATTTGGTATAGGGTTGATCAGAATAATTATTTTCTAAATAAAAGTGGGGGATATCTAGCTCAAAACCTGTAAGATCCTTGGGAAGAGAAAGAGACATAGATTAAGAAGGAGAGAGAGTGAGAGAGAATTTTGTGGTAACTCCTTGCATGTGTAAATGTGTCATCTCATTGTTGCTGTCAAGTAAACATTGGAAAGGAAATCACTAAATTGAGGCACTATAATGAAATGGTGTTAGTGTAGGCCAAAAGTAATTAAACTGTAGTAATGACTATTGGGAGTAATTCAAGCTTAAACAATATAAAAATATTAAATATTAATGAATTTGGCTGTATTCAAGTTTATTTAAGTTCACATAGTCATACTTGTTTTGAATGGTTCTCATTGTTATGCTATCAGAGAAGAACCCTTAATTTTCACTTCATCATTGACCAAGAAACACTGAGATAGCTGAAATTGAACCACTTCATTGAATGTAAGCAATGCTGACTTAACAGTTTATCAGCAGCTATTGCAACAATTTGTTTATGTTATGTTTTTTATATATTGTTGTGGTGTGCAGGAGACTCTCTGCCCCTTTAAGGGCATCTGGCCAAGTGCCCTTTTCTATGGAAAAAGTGGGTAATAAGGAAAGAGGAAAACTTTAAACAAGAAACTTCAGATTAGGAAACAGTGAGAGACATCAAGCCTGCTCATTCACAGTAACTGCTGAGGACATTTAAGAGTATAAGAATGTTTGCTCCTACACAGTTTTCTGGTCATGGATGTGGTTAATTGGGAAACAGAGTGAGAAAAGGGAAGCCAGAAACAAAATATACAGACACTCATGTCTAACAAACCAAAAATTGAGAAAATTACAAAAGATAACCTCATCAATTACATCAGTTGATGGGCTAGCAGGAAACTGCAGATGCCCTTTGCAGGAAGATCAGCCTGCACCTGATATTATTACAAACCAGGAGAGATCCTGGAGATTGGGCTGGGAGAAGTATACAAAGCCATGAAGGGATGTGCAAAGGAAGGAGAACCACAAGGACAAACAGTAGGAGACAGGCAGAAGAATTATAAAAGGGGCTGGTCACTCTTTCAAAACAGGATAAATCTGTACTCCTGGCTGCACCCTGCGCCTGATCACCAGAGTCTGCTGTATCTTGTGTTTTTTGTGCATGTGTGCTGCAAAGACTAAGTGCTGGCTACAGGCAAGACCTCTGTGTGAGTAAAATTTGGGATGAACCGAAGAAGTTAGGCTGAACTTGCAGGAACTCTGACCTGGAATCAGCTACTGGAGTGGTGTCAGAATACCAGGCACTGGAGTGAGTTGGAGCCTTTAACCTCCATTCACTGGAGCAGGAGTGGTACGCACCCTAAAAACCACCTGTGGAGAAATTGACATGACAAGAGTTGATGGAGATGCTCAGTACTGGCAGCTGAAGCAGACTGCTAGTGACAGCCCATGGGTCTTTTTCCAGCTGGTGAGTGTCAAGTGGCAGTCTTCCCTAAACCCAGTAAACACATGGGAGGGAGATGTGTGTGCGTGTATTCACTAGCAAACATCAGCCTGCACTAGTTAGCCAGGTGGACTTGTGAGTGTGGGGGTGTCTGTGGAACAAAGATGTGAATACCATGTGTTTCCTACAGAGCACTGAACTGAACCAGACAGAGTGCAAGGGGCCCAAAAAGTGGGTCCAGGATACAGGCAGAATCAATGGATGAACAGAGGGGATGTGATGACGCTTGAAATGTGACACACTGCAAATGTGTATGTGCTTGTAAACTTGGAGAGTATCTTGTGTGCACCGCACTAGTAACATCCTGCCTCTTCCAGCCCAAGAGAAGGAGGGGACTCACCTGTCTTTGTGTTTAATTCCTTCCTTTGGGTGATGTTGAAGGCATGGCCTCGCCTGTGGCAGCCTGTGTGACCTGCCGTTTCAGTGTCCTTTGTGTGTCTTCTCTGTGTATGTCCATGCTCATGTCTACTTGTGTCCCTGGGATATGTGCTCAGCTTCACCTCTGGCTGAACCAGTAAATGGGCCAGCAGAAGATGAGTCCCTTGGACAGAGCCCCCATGTTCCTGGGCACACCTGTCTGGGCTTCATTAGCTCAGCAGGAGGAAGTCCTTGGCAAGAGCAGCTGGATGAGATGACCACTTTCTTAAGAACCCTTAAAAGCTAGTACAAGACCTACAGACAGTTTAGGAACTCTTCAGCTCTGTTCATTAACCTACAAGAATCTTGGTGCCTATCCAAGCATGCTGGGTTTGCCACATGATTGTTAAACACTTTCAAAATGTCTGTATAGTTTTTGAAGTGCTGTAACAGTTGCCTTTTTCCACTCTCCAAATGTCATATGGGTCATAATTATGTCAATATTTGGCATTGATCAATTTCCATTTATGGCCAGCCATGCAAGGACTAATTAATCCAGCTTCCCAGGTAGCATCTATACAATTTCCCAATACATACATGGAATGAATAAACCCAGAAACAGTGGGATCCCAGAGTGCAAGGTAGGATGGTAGAAAGCACTGTAGTCCTACGGCTTCATAACAGTGTTACGATTGACAGTAACAAACCGCCAGCTTTGTATGGCATTTGCAATGGCTGAGTTTGCAGAGACTTGCTGTGTCCAAGCTTTTTCAACTGTCTGATGACAAGCTGGTGTAACTGAAAGCAGTATTCTCCAATGAGTTTTATACAGATAACTCTAATGAGTAGTTATTTAGTAGTTAGTGTAAAATGAAAAATTTATGACTATAACACAATGATATAGAGCAGAGAAGCATTGGCATAAGCGAAGATATGAGATGCTGGATAAAGGATCACTAAAATGGACAGTCATGGGGCACAGCCTTGGCACTGAAGAACAGAAAACCTTAAGCAAGTCAGTGATGGTCACCAAAAGAAATGCAGATATGGAACTGCAGGAAACTAATATATGGTTTAGCAAAGAAAAAAAAAAAAAGAAATAGATAGTACTTACCAAACATAAAGGCATCATGTAGTGAATTCATATATAATGTCAAGCTCCTGAAAAAATGGGAAAGACGTAAAGGGATATTATCAAACATTAAAAGGTACTCCAAGGGGATCCCAGGAGGGATCAATATGCATGTCATGCTCCTTTTGGCAGAGGACACCACATGCTGATGAATCACCATAATACCTGCTCTGTTACCAGGCACAGTCTTTGGAAAAGGTGACCATACCACCAAGAGAGCAGGAACAAACTAAGAAGTGTGTGTAACAACTTTAACTGATTTATTCTTTCTTGTTCTGTTACAGTTAGATGTGCAATGATAAGGTTCTGATTTTCAGTTCTGCTAATACTACTAATTTCTTTACTTGATTTATATGCAAGGTCGTTGTCCTTTATACTGGTAAGCATAATATCAAGAAATTAAAAAGATTTATTAAAGAAATTAAGTAAATTTGGGAACATTTAGACAGCTGTGGGTTGAAGGTTTATCCCCTTTTCTTCCATTTTATTCCCTTCTGCCAAGTTATTTGTTTTATTTCTCCGGTTGTCTCTACTCTTTAATCTCTTTCTTATCTCTGTTCTCCTATTTTTTTCCTTCACCTTTCCTCTTTTCCAGCTTCTTACTCTTGTGTCACTCTGCTTTTTGTAGAGTCCTCTCTCTTCTTCATTTGGTTCCCCTTAAAGTGTTTGCCAGTTTTGCTGCATGACAGCTCTGGGTAGAAGGAGGACAATGCCATTTACAGGACAATTGAGTCTGAAGCGTCTAATAAATGAATAGGAAGTAATTCCCTCCTTTGAGACTACAGCAACAGGACAGTGGAATTGCCGCTTGGAAAAATTCTCCAGTCCTCAATGTTCCTTTTCTTGCTTTGGAAACTTTCGCTGCCTCTCCTGTTCATTTTCTGGGCTGGGCCTTGGTTCCCTTTTTCCAGAATTTTATGGGGATTTCTGTGTTCTTTGACTACCACACAGCATTGAAAAAGCCCCAGATTACCTCAAAAACTTTGAGAAAGAACTGTGAATAACTGTTTTAAAGACTAAAATATTATTTGCCTCAACTTCTAAATTGTACACCTTTTCGGTACATCTAAGAAAAAAGCGATGTGAAGTTCAGAATCAGAAATGTGCTTGCTGCAATAAAGTTTTGCCACAGTTGTTGAAAACATCCCTTTCCAGCCCACATTTCATCAAACTGTTTTCTGTAATGATTCTCTTGTTTAAGGATAAAAACTCCTTGTATCTGTCTTGTATGTTTATAGCTCTTGCCTGCATAGATGTGTGACACAGTACTGACATCATTATGCAAAAATTTTATCCACCACACATACACACACACACATTTTTTATCATAAATGGAAACCCCTCTCCACTTCCTTTCAACTAAGTTCTAGCCTGCATTGCATTGCTGAGGAAGCAACATTCTGGCTGATATATCTCAGTGGTGCAAGTGTGAGATTTAAATCTGGACATACGTATATGCAATACCTATAAAGGTCATGTAGAAAGAGATGTCCTTCTATGCAGAAAATGCACCTTTTAACAAGTATTGACCTTTATGGGAATATTTGAAAGAAACATACCTTTCCATAATAGTGTATTGTATTGAATTAATGTATCAAGAATTGCCTCTTGAGGTATTGCATCAGAACAGTACCATCACTTTCCTAAATGCAATTTTTACCTGACAGTTTAGTCATAATGTATAATTGTCACACAGCTGTACAATCAAAAAGATACATAGAATTCTATAGGCAATATAAGTTTGGGGATTTTTTTAGTAGAAAAGTTTTCAAACTTCTGTAAAAAATGAGCTAACTCAGATAAAGATTTTTTGGTTCAGCCTCATTTCTACTTTATGGTTCCTCTTATTCTCTTTCCAAAAAAGGAAAAATTATTGAATTTCATTCTGATTAGCCAAGCTGCTGACTACAGTGGAGAATATCACTCCTCTGAATAGCAGTCTAACATTTAAAAACAGCCTACAGGTGCACTTTGTCTACCATTTGGTGTGATGGAGCAAGCACAATATCTTACTATGTTGACTTCTGCACCTTACCGAGAATTGAATATCAAGTTATTGCCTTCCTTTTCACATATTTTTTACATATTTTTTTCTGATGGCAGATTGCAAATATTTTTAAGTAAAAAAAGTGTTATTTGGTTCTTAGTGTAAAATATTCCAATAATAGAAAAAAAAAAAAACTCCACAAACTTCCATCATGGCAAAAATAATGAATAATTATTTTCTTCATAGAATGAAAGAGTTCTGCTGAAAATGGTAATGCCATTAAAGGGCAGTACTTGCTCTTAGCTTGTAAGTACTGTAGCTTAAAATGTATTAAAGAAGCTAACAGAATTAGCTGACTATAATTAGGGCTGATAGAAATGGTAGATTGAAGCTGGCACAGTAAAGTATCTCATTCAGTTGGACAGTTTTTTAATACCACCTCCTGTGGTCAGGAGTTGTCTAATCAGGTATCTTCATGGGCTATGCTTCATATAATGGATGTCATGAACTTTCTTGTAGTGGTTCTCCTTATGAAATATGTTCAATTATGTGAAAAGCCGGGAATCAAAGAAATTAATCCTAAAATATCAATTTAAGGAGCTTTAAGTGCTGAAGAATTATGCTTCCCTTTGGTTGCTTGGTTTGGAAAAGTGAAAGTGCTGAAAAGCTGTAACTGTCACCAACTCCTCAGTTTCGTCTTTTCAAAGAAAACCTAAGCACTTCATAGTAATTCTTCCTGAGATCCATCTGTTATTTCTTCCCCTTTCAACTCCTCATCCCTAGCAGGAAAAAAAGTGCAAAAATATCCTGCCCCCCAGCGCTCCTTCACCCCTAACCCAAACACAAGAATGGTAAACATGTTTAGCATTCTGCTTTTCTTTAGTTTTGCTTTGACTTATATTGCATCTTTTCTAATTCTAAGTTGAACCTTATGGTATATCTCATTCAGCCTCTCTTGCCACTTTGGCTCCTCTTGTTTCCACTCAATCCTTCCACTGCAGGAGTTTTGCTAGAGCTTCTGAACTGGTACAACATCCTGCCTTCTCACATACTCTGAGGGAAATGAGCTGGAGAAGACCTCTATTTCCAGTTTTCCTGCAACTGGCCTTAATCTTGTGGCTGAACCTGTAAGAGTGAAGATACCTGGCTTCCTATTTGTTCTTGATCACCAGCCATAGGCTGCATTCCAGGAGAGGATACCACTCAGTAAAGCTTTTAGTTCCATGACTACTGTAGTGCCTGAAGCAAGTCATTATATTCTATGTCCTGGGCTTCCAGGCGCAAGTCAGAAAGGAGATGTAGAGTTTGGGAACAGACAAAATATTAGATAATATGCAGTGCCAAAATGCATTTCAGAATCATGAGGGCATGATAACTTTTCCCACTTTCATTACAGAAATATTGGTTATGGAGCAGAGTTGACA
>WBNO01001384.1:0-22371 GCA_013400575.1 Peucedramus taeniatus
GGACTGGGGGTGACTGCACTGGAGGCACTGGGGATTCCTTTAGGCTTGGGCATGGTGGGAATGTTGGGAGTGCTGTGGTGTCCACAGGTGTGCTCTGCACCCAGGGATGCCCATGGGAATGGACGTGCCATGGCCCCATTGCTTTTGGAGATGCCCATAGTTTTGCTGCAGTTGAGATCCCCGTGGTGTCCATGTGGGAGTGGACACCATCCCCACCTGCCTCCCCTGCCCATCCCCTGCTTGCAGACCCTGGGGCGGACGCTTCGCTGTGTGGCATGGCAGCCACGGGTGCCTCGGGCACCAACGCAGTGCGCTACGGCACCATGCGCCCCAACGTGCTCAACCTGCGCGTGGTGCTGCCGGACGGGCGCCTGCTCCACACCGCCGGCCCCGGGCGCCAGCCCAGGTGGGACTGGGAGCCTGGGGGCTGTGCTGGGCTGGCCGTGTGCCACGTGGGTGCCTGCTCACCAGCTCTGTGCAGGAAGCGGGCGGCCGGCTACGACCTGACCTCGCTCTTCGTGGGCTCTGAGGGCACCCTGGGCTTCCTGACTCAGGCCACCCTGCGCCTGCACCCGCTGCCCGAGGCCACTGCTGTCACCATCGCCTCCTTCCCCAGCGTGGGGGCGGCCGTGGCTTGCACTGTCCAGGTGCTGCAGGCCGCCGTGCCCGTGGCCCGCATTGGTGAGTGCCCGCAGCCAGAGGCGGGACTGGGGGTCCAGGTGCCAGTGCTGGAGCTAAACACTGCCTCTTCCCACCCAGAGTTCCTGGATGAGGTGATGGCAGATGCCTGCGGCCGCTTCAGTGGGATGGGGCTGCCAGTGGCAGCCACGCTCCTCCTGGAGCTGCACGGCTCCCGGCGTAGCCTGGCTGAGCAGCAGCAGCAGACGGGTGCGGCTTGGAATAGGGAGGAGGAGAGGGTGTCTGGGGCTGGGGACCATGATGGACACCCAGGGATGAGGGATGGGTGCCCAGGGACAGAGGGACCAGGGTGTTCTGAAGTGAAGCATGGTGCTGGAGGGCCATGATGTGGCACTGGGGTGAGCGATGGATGTCCAGGACATGGGACAGTGGGACCAGACATATCCTGGGGTGAGGGATGGGTGCCCAGGGCTGGGTGGGGATTGGAGATGTTGAGGTCATCAGGATGAGAGACAAGTGACCAGAGCCTAGACCTGGGGGACTGGGGTCATGGATGGCTGCCTATGGATAGGGGATGGGTGATGAGGGGTGTCCTGAGGAGAGGGACAGGTGCCCCAGAACAGGGAGAGGGGACCAGCAATGGATGTTTGGGATGGGGACTGGGAAGACACTAGGGTGAGGGATGAGTGTGTGCTCTGGGGGTCTGCTGAGGGGCTCATGAACATGGGACAGGTGGACAGGGACAAGGGACAGAGGGACCAGGAGTATCCCAGGATGTGGAATGGGTGCCCAGGATGGGCAATAGAGGTCCTGGGTGAGGGCTGGGTGCCCGGGGGTGCCGTGGGTCCTGTCCCAGAGCTCCTGGTCACCATCAGAGGAGATCGTGCGACAGAACGGCGGCTCGGGCCTGGCCTGGGCGGAGGGGCTGGAGGAGCGCGAGCAGCTCTGGTCCATGCGCCACAACGCCTGGTACGCTGCCCTGGCCCTGCGGCCCGGCTGCCAGGTGAGGCACGAGGATGGGGATGATGGCAGCAGCACCCACGGTGCTCTGAGTGCCACAGCTCTGCCCTCCCTGGCCCAGGGCTACTCCACGGACGTCTGCGTGCCCATCTCCCGCCTGCCTGACGTGGTGGTGGAGACCAAGCAGGACCTGCAGGCCTCCAGCCTCACCGGTCAGCAGGGCCACAGCCCCCTGGGACAGAGGGGGTTGGCGGGTCACCATCCTCCACGCCACACCCCATCTGACCCGTGGCCTTGCAGGACCCATGGTGGGACATGTGGGCGATGGCAACTTCCACTGCATCCTCGTCTTCAACTCCCAGGACCCGGAGGAGGCCCAGCGCATCCACGCCTTCACCCAGCGCCTGGGCAGGTGGGGCCAGGGTGCTCTGGGGGGCCAGAGCTGGACAGACAGACGTCCCCATCCCCTGTCCCTCCCTGTCCCACAGGCGGGCACTGGCAGCAGGGGGCACCTGCACTGGGGAGCACGGCGTGGGGCTGGGCAAGCGGGCGCTGCTGCAGGAGGAGCTGGGCCAGGAGGGCCTGGACACCCTGCGCTCCATCAAGGCTGCACTCGACCCTCACAACCTCATGAACCCCGGCAAGGTGCTCTGAGGGGGAGCACCAGCACGGAGCTGGCAGTGGGGAGCCTCAGCCCCTGGAGTCAAGGCCAGGGTGGCCATGTGCCCTGCAGTGCCACTGTGCGTGTCCCTACAAATCCCCCCATCCCCACTTCTGGGGGTCAGGGATCCTCAAACTCCCAATAAACACTTTGGACTCGCACTGTACATGTGCTGTGAAGTTGTTTAGGGGGATAGGACCCCCCAGCCCCTTCCCAGGAGGCCCCTGTCCCAGACAGCACACACAGGGCAGGGCATTGTCAGGGTCCCACCTCAGCCACTTCCCCTGAGCTGCAGTGCTGCTGGTGCCAGGTGGGAGCTCTCTGGGACCTGCTGAGCACTACTGTGGCCATCCCCACATGGCAGGCACAGAGAAGGGGAACTGGCATGGGTGGGGGGCTCCAGCACCCCACTGGCATCATCTGCTTCACCAAGAAAGCCAGTGAAATAAAATAACAGTGAATGTTTTATTGAACATTGTTTTAATACCATATCAAAACACCTTGACTAATGAAGGAAGCTCCCCCCAAGCTCTGAACTCTTTTTTTCCCCCGTTTTTTTTTAATATATAAATACAGAAAGGTTTCCCGCAGGGGCACGGCCACCGGCAGGGGAGGTCTCACCAACGAAAACGCGCCCGCCGCGCCAGGAGGGGACGGGGATGGGCGAGGGGGGTCACTGCCATGAAATGACACCATCTTGGCACCTCCAGTAAAGCCACCCCTGCGACTAGGGGTGGCTGGGGGCATCCGGGGGGCCATTGGGGCCTTCCCCATACCCTCCTCAAAAGGGTCCAACTCAAAGCCGATGGAAAAGAAAGAGGGGAGGCGGTTTTGGCAAGAGGAGCCCGGCGAGGGGGCACAGGAGGGGCGGCGGGGATGCTGCAGCTCTCCAGTCTCTGAGTGGTTATAGCTGAGTTAAAGAGTGACCAGTCTGTAAACATCACCGGGGCAGGGAAGCTCAAATTGAAGAACACGCCAGTCAACACGAAGCTTCAGTTGTGGTTTGTTGTTTGGTTTTTTTTTTTTGTCCATTTTCTCTTTTTTTCTTCTTTTTTTTTTCCTTTTTTTCCTTTTTTTTTTTCTCATTGTAAACACTTGAAAGACGGACCCCTGCGACTCAGCAGGGGGGAGCAGTGGCCCCGCTCCCGGCGTGGGGCAGAGTCCCCATCTCAACGCTGCCGGGGCCCGGGGTGGAGATCTCCAAAAGGGAGATGGGAGAGAGGAGGAATTTCCCGTTTAGTCAGTGCAAAAAAACCGAGCAGAGCCCCCGGGCGAGTCCGGGTGGGAGGTGGGGGGGTTGCCGGTGAGAAATGCCACGTGCTCCGTTTGGCCGGCTGTCCCCCGGCAGCTTTCCCCTTTCGGTTCGGGGACAAAAGCCAAACATCATGGCAGGGTTTCGGCCGAGGGCGTCCCCGGGGCCTCCCTGGCAGGCAGAGCTCTCCTGGTGACCAGCGGCTGTGGAGGGGAGAGCAGGTCGCTCCGCTTTTCTCACACTGTCGTCTCCTGGATGTTTCTTTTTGTTTTAAGTCTTTTAAATTAAAATAAAAAAAAAAAACAAAACAAAACAAAAAGCGGAAAAAAACAATAGAACAAATAAAAATAATAAAATAAAATAAAAACTGCGCCGTTGTCCCAAGTGGATTCAAGTTTCTGGGTTTTATTTTTGTCTTCTCGAGGAATTTAAAGTCAGCCCAAAACTCCAGGCGGGGCAGGGGGGACGGGGAGAGGAGGTACAGCAGGTATAGCAAGGTGCCCTGCAAAGGCAGAGAGAGACCGTCCCGGGTGAGGAGCAGGAGCCCTGGCTGTCACATCCCACCCTATCCCACCCTGTCCTCCACTTCCTGGATTAAAACCCAGCATGGGAATGTCCCTTCTGAGCAGCCCACCAGAGGCTCACCTTAGAGAGAAGTCAGCAAGCACGCTCGGCGGGTCAATCAGAAGGATGCTCTGGGCAAGATCTGTTCACTTCAAACCATGAGTCTATACAGCTGCAAGAGGAGAGCGTGTTACCACCATGCTGCTGGGCCTCAGGTGTCCCTGCCTGTCCCCCTGCCACCCGCCTGGCTTGGTACCTTTTGTGATAAATGCAGAGGCAGGGCAGCCTGGCTATCGTGTCCCCCTGCAGCAGCTCCTCCAGGCAGATCACGCACTCGCCGGCGTCCTTGGTCAGCACGTCATCTGGGAGGGGAGGACAGGGCAGCAGTGAGAGGGGATCACCCAGCATTCCCCTCCCTGGGATGGAGTGGAGCCCAGGGTCACTGCTGTGGGGGCAGCTGGGATGGGGTGGAATGGCAACAGTGCTGGAAAGCACTGGCAGGAGGCTCATGTGGAGGCACGGGGGGACATGGGTCTGGGGCATCTGGAGGGAACACAACCCTTACCCCCGGCTTCCAAATAATCACCATCCAGTAGGGGGTGAGCATCACTCCCACACGAGTGGTCAGGAGAGAGGTGGGAGATGCCGGAGCTTGCAGCCCAGTGCTCAAGGCCAGCAAGGAGGAGAGGAAGGCAATGACCCTTTGAGGGGCAGCCCAGGAGGACATGAGCCAGCAGAGCTCCCTCTGGCACCGAGGGGAGGGGACCCCCTCGGGGTATGGGGCTGCGTTACAAAGGAGCCCGAAAGCAAAAGGAGCAGGCTTGAGCCATGACAGGGGAGCAGAGTGGAGCAGCACCATCCTGCCAGAGCACAGCCCTCTTGGGAAGCCCAGCCAAGCTGCCTGCCCGCAGCAAATGTCTCTTCAGCCTGCCTGGAGCCATCCCAGGGTGGCAGGACACCGTGTCCCCCCACACAGCCTGGCCCTTACCGTTGTAGGAGAGGCGAGGTTTGCTCAGACACATGATAAAGTGCATTTCCATCTCATCAGAAGCCACAGATTTGGAGCAAATGGGGCACTTGAAACCTGGAAGGAGAGCAGAGAGATGAGCCCTTAGTGAGGGCAGAAGGAGCCATCCACCCTGGGGCCACGGCGGGGCACGGCAGCGGGCAGCCCCTCACCTGCTGCCTGCATGGTGACCCTCACCCCACACAGCACCCACTGGGCACCCGCTCATCCTGTGCCGGCCACAGCAGCCGCCAGCGTGGGGGACAGCCACCGAACAGGGGACAGCCGACGAGCTGGTGCGCTGGCCGTCCCCGTGCCCGCCGCGCAGAGGGCACTGACAGCGTGCCAAGGCACAGCACACGTGGCCATCAGCTGCTGCCAGGCCTTAAAGGGCGAGCAGCAGCCTGGGGCATGCAGCACCCAGTGGCAGTGCATGGGCACGTCCTTGTGCCTGGACAGTGCTGTCCCTGCTGCCAGAGCTCAGCACCATATGGCTGAGCCAGAAAAGCTGCAAGGAGGGAGTTTTTTTCTATGGCTGCAGCACAGGACTGGCAGATTGGAGCCTCAAACACAAATGGCTGCTTTGTCCAGCTTTTCAGAGGAGTGAAGTGGGTGCTCACCCCTCCAATGCCAGCCTGCCTCCCCAGAAGCAGGGCAACACTGCAGGCTGATGAGCTAGCTTGACCTTGGCCCTGCCTGGTAATTTGGGTTCTTGGATGAAGCTGGATGGGATACCCAGATCTGCTCTGTGACCTTGCCTGGGGTGGTGCCAGGATGACACACCAGTGTCATCACCTGCTCGAGCCATGCAGACCACTATGGCATCATCCCCAGCCCACTGAGTGAGGCTGCCCCAAATGCAGTTCATAAGCCCCAAACTCACAAGGAGCAGAACCCCAAGCAGCCCTGTAGGTCACCCATCTGGGACTCCCAGCCCTTCCACTGCAGCCAGCTCAAGGCCACGAGGCTCTGTCACTGCCCAGCAGAGCAGTGCAGCTCGAGCCGAACACGCGCGTGCCACCACCACGGGTTTGCACCAGAATATCCAGCAATTCCCTGCCTGCAGAGGGAGAGGGTAATTTAAGGATCTGCCTTCTAAAAGCAGATCAGGTTTGACTGCAGTGCCGCTTAAGAGCTTTCTTCATATATATGCAAAGGCTGCTCAGGAACGAAAAGAAAAAGAATGTACACAAATTATCTAAGGATGAATCAGGTTCTGGTTTGCCACCACGTGGATGTGGACAGGGCATTTTATTTTGCTTCTAAGAGAGAAAGTACAGGGTGGCTTTAAGGAGAGGCAGCTCAGACCTCTGCTGTGCAAACAGCCCCTGTAACTTCTCAACACTTCAGTGCTCATTAGCAGCAGTGATAAATACATTTTACTTCCCGGGTCCTTGGATCCTGCCCCTCCAGAGTGTTGGTATTTCCCAGGAGGGTGCAGCAAGGATGAGCACCATGCATGGTATGGGACTGGCTCTAAAAGGACCTGCTAGAAGAAGGAGCCCTCAAGCCCAGCATTCCTCCAGTGGGGTGTTCTGCTGGCCTGCAGCATTGCCACGCTGGGAACACATCCCTGCCCCAGCCTGGCTGAGCCACAGGGTGTCTGCTCTGAGTGTGGTCCCAATTGCACCAAGCCCCAGGCGATAGGGCAGTGCTGCAGCCAGGCCTCGTGGGCAGCAGCACCGATCTGCCTTCTCCTCTCCAGCCTAATTTTACTCCTGACCGATTTATACCTTGTGGCAGCCGTGCCCATTAGCTGAAGTAGCTGGTTTTTTCCTCCTCCCAAGTGTTTACCCGCCTGGTGTATTTATAGCGTGGATAGCTCAGATGGCCTCCCAGCCTGCCTGCTGCAAGACCCAACTGGCCTCCCCTGGCGAGACACCCTCCCGGTGCCCCACTCCCCTGGCAGCCTGCCTGCCCCTGTCCCTGCCTGAACTGATCCTGCCTGGCACGGATGGGCTGCCAGCGCCACAGGCACCGTCCCTGCCGGGGAGCTCTGGGCACTGCTTCCAGCAGCAAGTCCCTGGAACGGCTGTGAAGGGCTCCCTTTGGAAAAGGCATTTTGTCTGCAACCTCTGTGTCAGGGCACGGCGTTTGTACAGGTTCAGTACTGTTCCCTGTGCTGTGTGTGGGCAGACCTCGTTTCCTCTGGTCCCCCCTTTTCTGTGCCAATGTGTTATTTTAAACAGCTGTCCCAGATCTGCCAGCTCCAGCAGCACCCGAAGGGATCCTATGAGATGTGCAACCAATGTAAAGGGAAAAGGCCCCAGATGAAACTGCCTGGTCCGTGGCTGCCAGGGCACGGCTGCCAGCAAAGCAGCAGAGCCAGGCAACGAGCAGGGTCCTCTGCAGGCTCCAGCGAGCGGCTGTTGCTGTATCTCCAGGCCTATTTGCTAGCTGGGATAGCTTTAGCATGGTTATAAATAGCTGGCATGAACACTCCTCATGCTTCTCACTGCTCCCCGGGCAGCTGGCTGGGGCACCAGGACTCCTGACACTGCCACAGCCCCGTGGCAAGGACGTGGGGATATCGGGCAGACGGAGGGGCCCAGGCTCAAGCCCCAGCACGTATGTGGCATCCTCCAGCCAGACAGGTCTGGGGGCTGAGCCAAGTGCAGAAACACACACACACTTTTCTGGCTCTGCATTTCACAAGATGGAGGGGGGGAAAAAAAAGGAAAGATGAATATGCAGTTGCGTAAATCCCCAAGTTTGAGCAGGAACGAGGAGCTGGTGTGGAAAAGCCCCCAGGGCGGGGGGCTGCCCTGAACCCCAGCTGTCGGCACAAATACTTGACATTGCAAAAGCAACTGCTTGTGTTTCCCTTCATGGCAGGCTCAGGAGCCCACCACCAGTGGGAAAGGGGAAGCAGAAGTCCCTCCCTCACTCCTTCTCCAAGTGACCTTCGGGTGAAGGTGATAGGCAGAGAACCAGTGAGGCAGGGGACAGCCAGCACCCAACAGCAGCAGGCACCAAGCCCAGTGCCTTGGAACATCCCTTCACAGTTCAGGCAGGAGCCTGTCCTGAGGATGAAAGAGCTGCTCTCCACATGGCCAGCCCCCTCCAGGCCATGGTATTTTCCACATTCCCCGAAATCCCCGTTAATTTATCCTGCCTAAGCTGCCAGCCGGAGCAACGCAGGAGATTACATTTTGACAGCTGCTCATGGAAAATTCAGCTCCCTCCCTCCTCCTCAAGCCCTTTACGTCCTCCTCCCACATGCCTAAAAAAAAAAGAGAGGAAGGGCCCAGCTATTCCACCATGCCTGGGCCTCCCACACCCATGGGGAGGCCCGGGGGTTGCTCCAGGGAAAGGCCATGGACACTTCCTCCCTCCCAAGGCATCTGGTGCAGCTGGTGATGCTCCTGCCCACGGCACATTAAACCTGAAGCTGGCACTGTCACCTCCTGCAGAAATGTGTGGGCAGGTACCAGCTCCCAACAAGAGTAAGTGAAGAAGAGGAGGGTGCTGCAGGAAGGGGGCTGGCCTAGAAAGGCAGGTTCAGGTCAAGACCTGGACTCTTGTACCTTGCAGGAGACTTTGAGGAAGCCAAGGGCTTTCCAGGGCTGCGAGACATCGGCTGGCAGGGGATCTAATCTCTCCAATGGCTTGGTCTAGAAACCAGGAGCAAGTGGCGCTGGTGCTCTCCAGAGGCTACTACCCTCTGAGTATTTTTAGGAAGGTTACATGGTTAATTTTAGAGAGTTGGGCAAAGTAGAGCTGGGAACCTCTGAAAATCTCCATCCAGTTCTATGAATGCTGAAAAAGTCTGGTGGTTAACCCTCACAGTGCCAAAAGCACTGCCACAGAACTGCAAGGAATTCAGTGATGATGGGAGGATCGAGACACCATTCCAACCCATTTCCAAGTATCCCAAACAGAGCTGGTTCTGGAGCTGGGATAGGAAATTCCCATCACTTGTGTCTACTGAGCACTGCAACAGGGTCAATGACACCATGTCCTGAGAGTAGAAGTGGCTGCTCCCTTCAGGGGGGGTGAGACCATGTCCACAGGAGCTGCAAGCCTGTCCCAGACCCCAGGGAAAGGCATGTGCCATGTCTACCTTCACCTGCCAAACCCTCCTCCTGCTGGGTGTGCCTCCAGGCAGATTGCTTCCAGGCCACACTGCCATCAGGAGTAGCCCTGGCAGTAGGACACTGTGGCTCTGTCACTGGCAGGTGGCTGAAACATGGAGAGCAGCAGCTGCTCCACTGCACAGCACCTCCAGCAGTGGGAGGAAGACACTGGTGGGGATGATGTGCCCTGAAGGCAGGAGGAAGCAGCAGCCCAGGCACAACGCCAGCAACTGACCCCACGCAGCATTCACCAACAGGATCCCTGGTTGCCCGGTCTCCCACTATTCCCATGGGATAAAGCAGGAACCCTGTGAGTGGGAGCAGCAATGCAAACTCCCCAAAACATGCCTGACCCAGGAGGGATCCCTTCTCTGGTGCCCAGCCACCCCACAGGATGTGTGGAGAACCAGGGAGCTTGGGTAAGCTCCAGGCTGCCTGATGATCATGGAAGACTTGGAAACCTCAGCTGCACAGCCCATGTCCATGTCTCTAGAGAGCATCCTGGGCTCCCAGCCAAGGGAGCTGGCTTATACCAGGAGAGGATGCATCCAAACATGAGATGAAACCAGAGAATATTTGGTCCAAGCATGTAGTCCTGGTGCCTCCTCCTTGCTGAGTAAACCATGAGCATCCCACCTTCCACCATGGCTCCCCTAACACTGCCAGCTGAACCAGCACCACGTGGAAGCTGGAATACATGGATCATCTTGGAAAAACCTAGACTAATGACTGAAGAGGAGGGAAAGACTGAAGGACCAGTTGGTCAGTCTGAAGCATGTGGGGTTGGGTGAGGCTAAGGGATTCCAAGTCCTCCCCTTCCCTTACCCCTTGAGGACTCCAGCACAGCCCCAGGAGGGAAGAAGGGATCAGGGAGGAGTTGTCCTCTGTGCCAGCCAAGTGAAGGAAATCTGAAGATCCAAGATATTCAGACCCAACATCTCCTAGAAAATAAATTCCCTATGGGTTGAAAGCAGCCTCATTTTTTTAAAGAGACAGTCACAGAGCAGCACACTGGAGATGGCACATGGATGCACAGAGCACCTCTCCAGCACTGGGGCACAACAGGGACCTGGCACTGAGGACTCCATGAGTGTCCCCCCACGAGTGGAAGCCCACCATGGAAGTGACACTCTACCAGCCTCGGCGATGCAGTCGGGTGATGCTGCAGGAGGCAGCAGCAAGTGCCTGCAGGCCAGGGCACCCAGCAGAACCAGGCCAGGATCCACCTCCCCCTGCAGAAGGAAATGGCACCAGCTGCACGGGCAGAGGCAGGAGCCAAGGTCCAAGGCAGCCCTGCTGCCCTGGCAGGACTCAAGGCACCGTGTGAGCTCCACGATGGTGCTGGGCTATTGTGCAGCACAAGGGCTGACACGAGCAGGGACACGTAGGCAGGAAGGAGTAAAGCACTTAAGCTGCCTCATTTGCCAGCTTTGAAAAAGCAAGCGTCCTTCCTCCTGACTCAAGGCTGCAGAGAGGCTGCAGAGCATAAAGGATGGGTCCAGGGTGGAAATAAGTTATCCCACCTTCCTGGGGACGGAAGGGAGGCAGGGCTGGGGGATGCCAGTGAATCAGCCAAGCAGGGGATGTGGCTTGGATGGGACATCTCTGAATGGCAGTGCTTGAAAAGAAACTCAACCATTTCTGCTGCCTTGGCAGAGGGATGGTCTTGCTCCATCCCCATCCCACCATTTCCTTGCTGATTGAGTCAGTTCAGCTTGCTGAGAAGGGAGAAAATAAATATTTGTAATATGAAAGCAGCACCCCAAAAAGAAACTACTTTCTGTGTAAGGCCAGGTTTTCCAAGGTCTAAGAAAAGCTGTCCCTGGTGGGCAGTAGCTCCTGGCAGAGTCCACACATGGCAGCTGTCTGCTGTCAGGTCAGCCACACCAGCCAAGGGTGGCAGGGATGTGCCATGAACACGAAGCTGGCCAGGGGCAGCACAATCCTAATGCTCAAGGCATTGTTTTGGAGACACCTCTGTCCACTCCCACATGACTCAAGCCACAAACAAGAGATGTAGCAGCAAGGACAAAGCATTAGTGCTTCAGGTGGGATGTAGGGAAGCCACTGGGGTCAGAGAGATGCAGGACACAGAGCAAAGGGGCTGGACACCACATCACAGATGCCCAAGGCTAGCTTGCTGCAAGCCAGGAGGCTGAGCTATTTTTTTTTTAGCCAGTTGGGTTCTTATGGAGGTGGTGGGGGAGGATGGGAAGAAGGAGAACAGATTGCAATTCTGGGGCTGAGGAAAGCTAGGGAGTTGGAAAGGAGCAGGAGAGGGAACCCCACAGGAACATTTGCTCCAGAGCACCCAAAGCTACAGATTCTCAGCAGATGGACACACCAAAGCCTCACAAAACACCTCCAGCACAGCCCATAGACACTGAGAAGCAGGAGGGCAAAGAGGCCTGGTTATATGGTCACAGGATGTCCAGACACCAAGTACCCTCCTTGCCTGACATTGTTTGAATATTGACCCTTTCATGGCTGTAATTGCAATTTTTGAACAGAAGTACCTTTGCTAAGACAGAGATGATCTCCCTCATGTAGCTCAGGCTATACTGCAGGATCAGCTCCCCCAGACCTGGATGAAAAAGGCAACTTCTCAGGGTCACCCTGTCTTCTGGCAAGTCCTAGTTTACTGCAGAAACACTCCCCCAGCTGCTGGGAACAGGTTTCATAAGGATGTGTAGCCCAAAGCTAATTTTAGCATCCTAGAGAAGAGCAGAGTTAAGCAGAGGGGTCCTGGGTGATAGCCCAGTGAAGGCATTAACACCTCCAACTCCTGCTGTCAGGCTGCAGGGCTCAGATTTACCAAGTTACAAGCTTATCCAGGGCTCCTGCTAGTCACAAAACAGGTCTGGGGCCATGTCATGGCTCGGGAGAACTGCAGGGATGCTCTGGTGCTGCCTCCATGCCTCTCAAGGGATACTCAGGTGTTCAAATTCACTGTCCAGAGAGGACAACGATCCTGCAGGCACACCTGGGAATTTCCAAAGGGTTTGCCTGAATGCCTGGTTTTTCCTCCCACGTATTTCTCATAGGAAGGAGGAGGCCCAGCCAAAGCCCTGCTGTGGGCAGCAATCTTTTGCAAGATGCACAGAGCCAGCAGGGTGAGGAGGGGGTCCCAGGTGCTGAAAGGAAGGAGCACAGGGGATCCTCTGGCAGCACAGTGGGATGCAGCAATTTGGAAATCAGAGCAGGAAGGGACAGAATTTGGCACTTTGGCTTGGCAAGGGCTGGGAGGGAGCAGCGAGGCAATGTCACGTGGGGACTGGTGGGGTGAGTCACTTCTGACTAAGACATCCGCTGGGGAGGCACCCACGGAGTCCCCAGTGCCAGGCTCCAGCACTGAGGAGCTGCCAGAGGAATTCCCGCTTTTGGAAAGGTTGAAACACCAAAGCTTGACCCCAGCCACTCCCAAACATAGCCAGATATGACCCATGGGGTGATTTGTTTCCTGACCCCTGGGTTTTTCCAAAGCAGAAAACTTGTAATATGAAGCTTTGATGCTGCTGAGGCTCCATCATGCCTCATCTTCAGATGATCTCTTGGGAGGATGATGGGACACTCCAGAGGCACATGATGACATGCCCTGGCTTTGTGATGCTGGGAGCATGGCCAAGCACTGATGGCACCCACGTACCCCTTCCTGCCAGGGAGTCATCCCAAACAGCTCCTGGGACACCTCCTCCCCAGGCATTCCACAGCAGCACTGCATAAAGAGCACAGTGGAGGGTGGCTTTGTGCCTAGGCCATGGTGGCAGGATCATTGAGGCAACTGTTTTTCATCAGTGCAACATCCCCAACCCTTGGGGTGCGTGGAAAAGATGACACGTTGCTTTTTGGGGTAGAGAAAGGGCAATTTTTATGTAGTAGGCAGCAAACAGAGCATAAAAGGCACACAGAGCTGCACCCACCCACAAGCAGTGCATGGCTAGGGAACACTTGAGGCCAGTTCACAGTGGTTATTTCTGCAGAAAGACAAAAAAAATTGAAATTTTTCCACCATTGGAAAAAAAAAATCTTAGTGAGGAGCATGCTGCAGAGCAAGTCCTGACCTCACCTGCCCCTCACGTGGTAGGAAGGGCTGCACAGCACAGAGCATCTCCCTGCTGCCAGGAGACTGTGACTGCTGAGGGATACCCAGGGACTGCCCCAGCCTAGCAGGACAGCAGGAAGGGGAAAAATCAGGTGCAAAGCTGGGGGGTGATCACTCTTCTCTCTTGTACATGGTGCAGAAGGGGAGGGATTCCCCACAGCACCAAGCTGCCCGGACAGGCAGCATGAGCACTCCTTGGACAGCCAAAGGCCAGGGATTTGGGAGGAAGATCTCTGCTGAGGATGGGGATACCCAACTCCAGAGCTGCCTCTGCAGCATGGAGGTGGCTGGCAGACAGAGCCAGCTTTCTGCAGCTCCAGGAGCCCTCTGAAACACAAAGCACAGCAGCTCAGAGGAATGAGCCCCTCAGAGAGTGGCAGGGTCTGCCCACGCTGGATCCTGCTGGAGGAGGCAGGAGGGGATACACACCGTGCCACAGGCAGGAACAACCCTGCCCAGGTGCCCCACCTTCTCTGTCCTTTTGCTTCAACACCCTCCAACATGAAAAGGGCTCCTTCTGAGGAAGGACACAGTGGGGCTGCAGATGACAAAAATCCCAGCTGTGGGATTTGAAGTTCTCTCTTCCCCATCACAAAAGGCAACACCCAGAGGAGCAGAATGTAACCCCACTTCCAGAGCTGGGCAGGGCCTTGTGAAGCAGCATTCTCCCATGAATCATTCACCCAGGACTATGTGCAGGGTGCCACCTGTTTTGTACCTGTCTACAGGGAGCAAAAAGAAATCAAAGGCATCTAAAAACCCCCTCAGAAGGGTAAGATCCAGGCAAATAGCAGACTTCAAGGGCTGTGAAATCAGGGGTGCAATAAATAAGAAAATGGACATTTGCTTCAAAGCAGCAAGATCTGAGCAGGGATGACCTGAAAAGCCAAGGCAGGGTGCTCAGCCTCAGCCCATCCTGCTCAGCACCAGCTTACCAGAGGGTTGGCTCCAAAACTGATCTCAGCCCAGACTGACTCGACCTCCCTGCAGACAATAATTTAGGCCATCTGCCTAGAGCAAACCTCGCCTTCTTTTCCCTGGCTACAGATGGATAGGCCTTGGGTGCATGGATTGAAAGGTGGATCTAATTCCCCTACAGAGCTTCTGATGAAGTGCAGCACCATTGCCTTGTAGGGAGAGCTCCCAAATGAATTACTGCAATTACCCCAGCTGCAGGAGAAACTGCAGGTTTTCCCCTCACTGGTGACAAAGGCTTCTCCAAAAAACAATCCCCCAAACGCCCACCACCCCAAGCTGTAATGCACCATCCAGGATGTGAAGAGCAGAGCCCCTGGCACCACTCTCAAATCACTGAGCTGTGATCAGAGAAACTCACAGCCATGGTAAAAGGCAGGGGAAGAAAGAAAAGATCTGTCTTTCGAGGCAGCAACAGGCAAAGAGACACAGAGGACATGGAAAGGCCAGTGGCCTCATCCTGGAAGGAAATAAAATGCTGGGCAGGGATGTGGGACAGGGTCAGCATCACTGAGCTCTCCTGCCTGACTGCTGCTTTCCCCCTCTTGTGTTGCAGGCAGCTGGCCTCTAAAAATACCCACTGTTGTCACGCTGTCCTGCCTGCTTGGGCCAGGAAACTGCTCTGAGCAGCTTTCAGTTCCATTCTTCATCTGCACTGCTGTGCTTCCCTCACCAGGATCTGTCCCAGCCCCTCTTCTATGCATGGCAGGTGAGTCTCTCTGGAACTATGGCCATAACTTGACATAAACTCAATTAACCAAGGGTGCTAAGTGGGAATACACAACCCTAGGAAATTTCTGCCAGGGTTGCTAAAACTAGCAAAAAGGTAAATATTTTTACAGCATCTCTCTGCTTCTCTGCAAAGCACCACAAGACCGTTCCAAGGCACACAGTCTAATTTCATGCCACTGAAGGGAACCCCACAGCTACATGAGTGTGCATGAGCACAGGGAGTCACAAATTTCCCAAGCTCATTCAGCCCATGACACCACCAGGGTCAACCTGGTGCTGATGCTGGCCAGCTCTGGTCTACAGGGAAGGAGGGGAGAGAAGAGTCAGTTTCAGCTCAGAGGTGCAGTACAGCCTCTCCAAAGGTGAGGTACCATCCCCACTGGCAGGACACACCCTGGATGGAACACCCCCAGCTGCCCACAGACCCTGGGTCTGAGCGATGCATCTGCTCAGGTTCAGCTGGTGGCACATGGCACAAACCCTGCAGCGTGGGGCACAGGGACCACAGCACAGAGCACCAATGTATCAAGCCCAGTGCCAGCAGCACAGAAATCAGCCATGAAGATCTGCCTGCTGCTTCTCTGGCCTTTCCTTCCACCTTCCTCAAATCCCAGATTCTACGGATCTGTAGTGGGCTGGAAAGTTGAACCATGACAAGAGAAAAGCAAACCCTGTCCCCCACCACAGGCACTCCCCTCCCCTGCCTGCAGCCCAGCAGGGCAGGAAACCTGTCAGCAGCTGGGCTCTGCCCACGGGAAACGCTGTGCAGTGGCACGAGAAGAGGCCCCAGGCAGCAGAGCTTCCTGAAGCTGCACCTCCAACAGCCTCCCATGAAAAAGCACTAAGCAAAAGCATTCAGCCACACAGCACCTGCAAGGGACAGCAGGAGCACCCTTGGGGGGAGTACTCAAGCCCCCAGTGGGTTCATCTGCCTGGTGGGACTGGTGCAGGGAAGACATTGAAGGCCAAACTTTAACCAATCTTGCTCTATCTGAAATTAAAAAATTGGTGTCCCCTACAGAGGGAGACTTGTTGTACCCTGATGTACAGCCAGGCCAAAGCAGCTGGGCAAAGTGCTCTGCATCAGGGCCTGCTGCTTTACAGCATCACTTGGCTGCTCATGCACATCATTCCTAAGCCCTTGTGATTTCAGTTTTCAAGGGAACCAGGAGAAAGCCAGGTCACATTTACTCAAAACCAAGTACTCAGCACATCTGGGGTTTTGGTGTACCAGCAGCAGATGCCATGAAATGTACCTCGTGGTTGCCCACCGTCTGCTTGGGGCACCACAAGACTGGTCCCTGCAAAGGGAATTTATCCCAAGAGCCCTTTGCTGCCTGTCTGATCTGTCACATGAGATATTACATTGGAGGGGGGAAAAAAAAAAGCTTTTTTTTGTCTCCTCCTCCAAAGTGGGCTTTTCTCCCTCCCTGCGCTTCTCTTGAAATTAATTTTCAGCATTTAGCAGCATTTTCCCATGACTCTGCGCGGCTGCCTTGGCCAGGAGCCAGCCTGATACTGCTCCTCCACCAAAGATGTCTGTATCTGATTGATCCTCCGGCCAGTGAACGAGAGAGAGAGGAGAGAGAAGCCTTAATAGCACATTAATAAATAAGAGAAGCCTTTACGGTTATTCCAGTCACCCGAACAAACATCTCGGCAAAACAAACCAGCATGGGATGAACTTACGTCACAGGCTGGGAAGACAATCCTGGCTGGGAAGTGGGTCAGCCCAGGAGCACGAGAGCATCATTCCCAGCATCTCTAGAAGATACATGTGTAGAAGAGGGAGAAGACACCCAGCTACCCTATGCTGATTTACGCACAGGTTTATAAGGCAGAGAGCCCAGTTAACGTGCACGGGAATTAGTGTCTCGTTCCTGAGGAAAGCAGTGGGGATTTCAGAGGGCACTGGGGAGGCAAGACAGTGCAGAGACAGCCTGTGCTCGCTCTCGCTGGCAGACTGAAGATAACTGCCGCCAGCGCCGGCTTCTCACGCACAACGCCAACGTTGACGCACTGAAACTTCATCTCCAGCTCTGGAGTGCATTAAAGCTGCCTCTGAGCCTCCCATCTTCAGGTGTTCAGCACTTTGCTCTTCTGAGGTAGCTGCTGCCTCTTCCCCCCGTCCCAGGTGGATGCTGCCCTGGCAGCTGGCTCAGAGCAGGCAGAAGCACAAAAGCATCCCCTCCAGACCTGGAGAGCCCAACAGCTGAACATCACCAGTGTGGGGAGTCATCAGGACTGTTTCTGCACCCACCTCCCAAATGATCCGCAGGTCTGGCAACGATGCAGGTGCTTGACCCGGCTGCCAGACAGTAACCAGCACCAAACCCACAAAAAGATGGTTTGAGGACAGTCATCTTTGGAAATTTCCACTAGCAAAAATAGATTCAGAATGGCAAGTTTGTGCAGACCTTGGGGTGCCCTTCCCCTGGCCTAGCTCCTGGAAGCGGGGAGGGAAGCACATATGATGTCTGCATGTTGAAACATAGATTCAGCTGGAAGGGAACCTCAAGGATCATCAAGTCCAACTCCTGGCCCTGAACAGGACAACCCCAAGAATCACACCCTATGCCTAAGAGCCTTGTCCAAATACTTTCTGAACTCTGTTAGATTTGGTGCTGCCCTGGGGAGACTTCCAGTGCGCAACCACGCTTTGGGGGAAAAACCTTTTCCTAACATCCTATGTAAACCTCCCTTAGCACAGCTCCATGATGTTTCCTTGGATCTTGTCACTGATCATAGAGAGCAGAGATCAGTGCTGACCCTCTGGAGTTCCTCCTGTGGAAGCTGCAGCCCACAATGAGCTCTGCCCTCAGTCTCTTCTCCAGGCAGAACAAGCCAAGTGACCTCAGCTGCCCCTCATATGGCTTCCCCTCTAGACCCTTCACTATCTTCATGTCCCACCTCTGGATGCTCTCTTATAGCTTTATGTCCTTCTTGCACTGTGGTACCTAAATCTGCACACCAGACTTGAGGTGAGGCCACAGCAGTGCAGAGCAGGACAATCACCTCCCTTTGACCAGCTGGCAGTGCTGTGCCTGATACACCATGGGACATGGGGGGCCCATTTTGGCTAACAGAACACACTGGTGACAAGTTGGTGGCAGGACAGTGAGGGCTGAGGGCAGCTGACTAGCAAGCTACAATTCAGCTTTCTCATTCTGGTGTAGAGACTGCAATGGCAGGACTATCTGAAGAGCAAGGATTGCCAGGTACCAGAGAGAAAAGGTTCAGGACTCAAAGCTGTCAGAGCAGAGCAAGAGTTCACCACAGAAAGGCCTCTTCAGGCACAGCACAACTGGAGCTGCCCAACAAAAGTGTGCACACATACCTTCAGCTCACCCTCCAACAAACAACCCCTATTTCCCACCCCATTACTCTGGAGCCAGATTGAAGAGCACTTCCAGCCTTTTTTGCTCTCAAACTGTGCCTGGAGAAAGACTCAGCCCAGCAGCACCCTGGCTGCCATCTCTGCACTAAAAACCCTCCTATCTTCCTCAGGCTGAGCCCTCCTGCTCCAGTAATGTGCTGCTGACAACACAGCAGCTCGTTTGGCAAAGAAGGTCTCCTGACATTGATGCTACCAACATCCAGGACAAACAGCTTGCTTTGTCAGTGCACAGATAGCCTGAGACATTCCTGGTGGTGCTGCACAGGAGGATAAGCTAGGCGTTTCCTTGGGCTAGCCAGCAGACAAGGAGATATGGATTTATTAGAGCTTCAAACACTCAAGGGCTTTGGGTGATGAGTGGGATTTCCAGATAAACTTTAAGCTACTTACAGCCTCTGCAAACTCCCTTAGATCCTCTGATGAATAACATGAGAGATACTAAGAGAACCACACAAAGCTGGAGACATGCAGCACTAAACCATACATCACCCTTTTCTCCCTTCTTTCCATGAGCCTTGGCTTTACTGAGAACTCCTAAACAGTCATAAACCTACAGAGGCAGGGTCAAGTGCTACAGGCAAATTCCAAAGTTGTGCAAGATGTGTCTTTTCCACTCATGGAGGTCAAGAAATAGATCTTAGAAACCCTGGGCAGACAGGGAAATCCCAGAGCAGTTCCAGGTGGTTCTAGAACAGTTACATGGCTTGTGTATATGGTGGGCACACCTTGGGAAAATCCCCATCAGGAAACAGGACTCACCCACAGAGGTGCTGTCCATTCAAAGGGAGGAACAAGCTCCACCATAAATCTCAGAGCTCCTTGCCCACCCCATTTGGAAGACATATGTAGGCTTCACTGTTCACAAGAGCAGCAGCTCTCCTGCCCTCGTCCTGGGACAGGCTAGAGGCCATCAGCATCTAACTGCTCCTCTGATTCAGGCATCCCAGCAGCCACAGTGAAGCCCAGAGAGATTCAGCAGTGGGCTGTTCTCAGTGACCATCCCCGTGCACAGCACCTTACAGTGATGCTACAGCATTCACTGGCTTTGGGGACCACTTTGCAACCTCCCTCTGTACAGGCTTCCCAGTACAACTCCCCTCTCTTCCTCCCCAGGCAAACCTAGCTCTTCTGCAGGCCCTCAACTGCAGAGAGAGGAAGGAGTGACACCAACCAGGGAAGAGAGCTCAGCCTGCCCCAGTTCACTTCTCAGGGTCCCTGCTGAGGGGCCTGATGAGCCATGAAGCAGCTGGAGAGGCACAAAACTCTGCATGGCAGATATAGGAAGCAGCAAGGCGCCAAGACTATCTGTGTGCTCCCGTTATCACAGGCAGGCTGCTGCAACAGCAGCACCTTATCACTGCCCTCAAGTCAGAGCTCCTCGCTGTCCCACTGAGGACCCCACAGAGCTCAGGTTGCACTTTGAGCTCCCAGCTCATCCCCCAAACCCAAGTGCTCCTGGAAAAATGTGAATGCAACCCACATGCAGAGAACGGCACCATCCAGGTCTCCAGAAAGGGGCAGGCAGGGCAAGAATCCACTCTCCAGCCCTGTTATGCAGAGTTTGGGTCTCCCTGGTAGTACAGCAGCTCGGGCAGATCCCAGAGATCCCGTGCCTCATGCTGAGTGGGTTTGGTACGTCGGCGGGTCCCCTCATCCCCACCCTCGAGTCATCCTTCCCAGGGAGCAGGGACAGTCACGCGCAGCAATGTCAAAGCTCCTCTCCATTTACCAGAGCACTGCTGCTTCAGCACTTTCCAGGGGCTAATGGAGTGGCTCAGCACCACGAGAGGAGCAGGTCGATGGGGAGGCAGGGGGGAAGACGCAAGTAGCTCCCGACTGCCCTGCTGGAGGTTAACCAGCTGCAACGGGAGATTAACAGGAATTTCAGCAATCTTGTGGTGGCTTACTTCCCCCCTTCCCTGCAGTCTCCAAATCCTTCATTAACTTCTTACACTAAGAGAGGAAGAGTGCAAAAGTTAAATGAGCTCTGACAAGTTTTCAGAAGGGTTTTTAAGCATCCTCCACTCCTTTTGCTATTAATTAGCAACGAGGAAGAACCACCACCGGGAGAGGCTTTGGTACAGACTGAACAGCTCTCGTTGCTGCCCGCGCACGCTTCAGCTCAGCTCAAATGCTCTCAGAAGGCCCCAAAAGAGGCACCAGAGAAACCCAGTTCTTGCAGCACTTCCCACAGCTCACTCTGCAATCTTTCAAGGGCACCGTGTTTAACTTCGCAGCACTGCACTAACTCGCTCAAGTGGCTGAAAAACAGCTTACTCCATTTTGCAGCTGGTTTGTTTTTCTGAACAAGTTTTTGCCTCTCAGCATTGCAGTTTAAAATGTAACTGATACTCCCTGACCAACCATTGTGAGCTGGAGGCTGTTTCTGTAATGAGACCCTCCTCGCTCCAGCACCAGGCGCAGCAGAAGCCCCCATGGCCCTCAATCCCACAGAGGCTTGTGGAATACCTGGAAGGATGCTGTGCCTTCGTCTTTCTACATTTAGAAACCAGAGCAGCAGCACAGTCTGTGCAAGGTCATGGAGCAAGAAAGTTTGCAGGAGTGCCTGGTTTCAACTCTGGTGCCACATGCCAGCCCTCTCCATCTGCCAGGGAGGACAGCAAGCGCCTGGCTTATCCAGATCAATAGGAATCAGACCTGGGGCATTCTACCACTGAGGATGCAATGCAACACACACAACTTCCATCTAACGGAGAAGAGCAGCCCCTGGAGACTGGGCAAAGGGAAAAAAAATCCCTTTTTTTTTTTTTTTCTGAAGAAGTAGGAAAATGGGCCCCACGAGACTCTTCTTGCACTTTGTTCTTATCCACTGCTTCAGTCTCAGGCCTTCCTGAAAATGAGGCATTGTCCCAAGGCATATTATGAAATTCCCAGACCACGTCACACAAGGAGAACACAGCGTTTGCGAGGGGGACGGGTGGGAGAGAAATCCCAGACTATTCCAGGAAATACAAGGAGACATCCCTGAAATGACTTCCCCTCCAGCCAGGAGGGGAAGGGAGGACCTCCCACCTCGCTCCCTGTACCCAGCCAAAACTAGGTCAGTGACACAGCCCTGCTCACAGCGAGAGCTCTTCTCCAGACACCAGGACACATGGAAGAGCCAGCCAGGAGGGTGAAGGGGGTAACCTTGCCCCTTCCCACAGCCTGACACATTTCCTGCAAGAGAGCCCAGCTGGCCCCCCAGCCCTGTTGAAGAGGCAGGCAGTTCCTCCTCTGCTTCCTCCTTCCTCCTAAGCACCACAACACTGCCAGCTGGCTTGAAAGAGAAAACCCACTTTGGCCTTTCCCTGGCCCTTTATCAGACAAAACAAAGGGGAAAAAAAAAGATTCCCCACACCTTGCTTTCAAAGGCTTTCTCTGCTTCTTTCCCAGTTTCTAAGGCTGAGAACTGCTACACCTGACTGGCAGCCCTTACACACCTTCAGAAGAGACACAAGGTGCTCAGCCTGGTTGCAAAACCCAAGGTCTTGAGCTGCAGCACCCTCAAGACCACTATCCCCCAAGTCAAGGGGGGATGGGATGGGGGTGCCACATCCACTGCTTCATATCCTAGAGCCAAAACAATCTCCCTTCTAGAAAGCCTCCTCCCTTCACAGCTCCTTCCTCCCTTGACCTTGACACAGATGCCAGCTCCAGCACGCACCCACCCGTCTGTGCCGGGGAGGGGATGGGGATGAGGGTCCAAGAGGGGGTCAGCTCCCCCTTCCCGGCTGAACCGCGCCCACCGCCGCCCCCGAGCACCCACGGAGGGAGGGGAAGCCGGGGGAAGGCTTCGGGGAGCCGGCACTCACCGCTGTGCGAGCTGAACCACCGCGGTGCGATGTGAAGGGGCAGCGCGTCGGCCAGCGAGGCCCTGGCGCCCAGGTACAGCATCCCGTCTCTATGGTGACCGCCTCCCGTCTCCTGGAAACCGTTGCCATGGGCGTACGTGGAGTCGGAGCCCGGACCGCCGCCGCCGCCGCCCGGGGCCCGCTCGGCCTCCC